>APFE030625952.1:103324-174174 GCA_000404065.3 Pinus taeda
ATACAGATACAGAGGTAATGACAAAGATACCTCTGGATATTAATGCTTAGATGGTGATATTAATGACAAAGACACTGATTTTCCAACAAGACTAAAAATTAGACATTTCTCGTGGTGGCAAGAGGCCCAAGCATAAGCAATAGATAATAGATTTACTTGTTCTTTTCTAGTTTCTAGTAGCTTTTATAACTATTGACTCTTTCATATTTATTATGATATTTTTTAAACAATATATGAGAATTTAAGTTTGAAGTTGGCAATTATAACTCATTAGTAATGAATTATGAATATGATGCTTCATGAAAGTTGAAAGTTGTTTCATTTCATTTCATTTTATAACATTTCATTCATGTTAGATATTATTTGTTGTAATGGTTACACTTAGCTTACAAGTACAACTTTGGTGATCAATGATGATAAATGTTATATATTGAATTTTGAAAGCTTGAAACTTTAAGATTGATGAATCATGAGACTCAATATGTTGTATGTTACTATGTTATTAACTTGTGGACGTGGTTGATGAAGATTATAACTTCTAGATGATTGTTGTTATATGGTTCAATCTATGTTTTTTTATGTTTTTTATATCTAATTCATTATTCTATATGTTTTTGTTGACATATATGTATCAAAATATAAAAAAATATAAAAAAACATATATAGTATATAAAAAATGCTCCGGGATTCGCTCCCAAACCGGGAGCTTCTGAAAATGTCGCTCACGCTCCCGCTCCCAAGTAACACTGACTTAGAGTATTAACGTGTTCTCTCTCTAATCAACACTGGAGACTAACTCATTCTTCCTTCAATAAAGACTAAAGACTAACTCACTCTAACTGAGCTTGTAACTACCACCTCGTTCTGTAGTCAAACTGATGAAACCTTCCACTTAACTGAAGCTCCAACTCTATACATGCTAGCTTGATGATTATTCCAGTAAACTGGAAATAACTCAACCTAACTGAAGTCTAACTCATGAGGATGCCCTCATACTGGAAAGACAAACTCGTGGTCTTTCTGGCTAAGGCACAGGACAAAAGACCTTGCTCACTACATTTTCAACACCTATTGCTACTCTATCAAGAACAAGAAAAAAGCTAAGTACATAGTTAGATTAAGTACAAAATGAGTGCAAAAGCAAAGCCATAAGGCATGTTGGAAACAAAATTTGAGGTTGAAAGAGGACAGAGACAAGGCTTCTCAACCTAAGACATAACTTGTGACAAATTATTACTTTATGACCCAATCTTACTTATGATGCGTTAACCTATAATACTTAACTCACTGCCTATAATACTTAACTCACTTTATTAGGACTCCTGACACTTAATATCCTAATCTATATGATTCAAGATATGACCAGTATAAAATATACTCAGTATTAGGTTGCACATGTACATCCTCATTCTAGTGTGAACCAAAGTGTGTAAGAAAGCATCTACAATCTGCTTCATACAAGGATAGGAACAAGCATACCTTAGACAGATATCAGAGATAAAATGAACATAGAGTGAAAAAGGGTTGGTTTTGGCAGTGACAAAGAAGAGATTTTAGCTAGTTAGAAAACTAAGAATCTGCAAGGAATATGTTAAGAAGAAGTTATTAACTTGACACAAGTGACAAGAAGCATAACGGAGAATGCTGAAGCAGGCAAGAAGTCCACACATGCTCATATCAAAAAGGATGAAAAACATTGCCAATGTAGGATAAAAGTCAAAACCATTAACTAATCAGAAAAACAACAGCCTAGGAACAGAAATTAATTAATATAACTTAATCTAGTAAAACCATTCAACTCGTAGGTCGTGAACAATTCAAGACTCACAGTTCCAAATAGATTAGCAACAGCTTCCCAATCATTAAAAATTCCAACCCAAAAGCCAATAGCATGTCTTCCATTATTGAGACGGTCTTATTGGGTTGAATTACAGGAATAGTGATTCCTATCTGACCATTTAATAAATATTAGCTTCTTACCTGATGTCTGATATTTGAACTTGCAAAAAACTATTTCACAGATTATAACCTCACTAAACTTTATAAACTGCACTGCTGACAGGAAAAGAGCATTCAAATAGCCTTACCATCATTGATGTATTCCCCTCACCAACATGCAATGCTGGGAAATAAATGTCATCGCCACTCTCCAAGGGCTCTTCAGTTGATTCCTGTGAAGGACAATGAAGGTCGGTCAATTAGATTAAGTTCCATTGAGTAAAAAAGCGCGAACCATGCTTCGTGTCTACACTAAGCCATAGGCAGTAGTACGTCTTGAACAGCAATGAGTATCCATCAAGACTGCATACTGCAAACATAGTAATAGACAATAACTAGCAGAAAAGTCCAACGATATTTATTAGCATACAAATCATATGGAGTACAAGGTAAATATCCACTAACAAGTTTCCCTTATTGACAGGAATGATTTCTTTATGTTCTATTTTTCATGGAGATACTGCAAAGAGTAGAGACAAATTCAACTGGTAGAAAATGCCAAGGATATAAATTAACATACAAAATTATATGGAGTACCAAGGCAAAAATCCACTGACAAGTTTCCTTTATTAACAGAAATTACCTTTTGTATACTTTGATTTCCATGGACTTGGAAATGACCAACAGACTACACAATTAAAATTAGTGATTGCCTAAGCAGCACCTCATACATCAGCTACAGATAAAAACAATCGAGAGAAATTTATGTTACATGAAAAATGGTAATTGGTACAGTTTCTGAAACAGGTACATGTTTTGGAAATGCCACATATATACTGATATATCAGAACTTGAAGAGATGCAATAAAATAAATGAAGATAAGAAATTTTGCATATGTAGCTATATATCTATGCTTGCCTCTTTATAGCCTAGGAAATAAGGAAAAAAGTTAAATTTTAAATATAAATATATTTTCCTCTCTACCTAAAATTTAATCAATAAAAGCAAATATTGCGCAAAAAAATTGGTTGTGCAATGACTTTCTAGTTCATGAATCTGTCTCTTTAGCAGATCTAAAAAGGTTCATCTCATCGTCTGAAGATGCCTAGTGGCTTGTAAGGTGTCAATGCAGTCAAGAGAACAATCCATCAACAAATTGTCCATCTTCTCACGTGTCTGGTCTATATGCCTTTGCTCCAACTTCTCACATGTCTGGTTTAATTGTAGCAAAGGCATATGCAGAAGCTCAGGGTGTACTCTTTGTGATTGGTTCAGAGAAACCTCAAGCATAAGGGAAAGGTTATCTCGATCACTTCCAGCATTGTAACTGAAGCTCCAATGAGTCTGTGGTTGCAACATCCAGCCCCGCCTCCCCACACCCACAGCAGTCATTGCTCCATCTGCTATAGCAGACACAATGCAACTCCAAGGCAGATCATTTCATTTCACCACTGTGTTTCAGTTTGGGCCACCTCAAAACCCTAGCCCTCCAGGCACACTGCCTTCCAATTCTATGGATACCCCTACTCCATCAAAGCCATAATCTTTCTGAGACATTCAAACAGTACGAGGGCTCTTCCATCCTGCAGCAGCAGAAGACACCATTCTATGGAAGTTTACTGGTGGTAAAAACGGAGGACGTCCAAGTCCAATAAATGGATAAAAAGTGCTATACTTTTAAAACACAACATTTGGATACATAGCTTGACATGGAACTGGCCATTTAGCTACAATGTGCCCTTTAATGGCTAAGGAAACAAAGAACAGAAAGATAACACTGTTATCCCCTCATATCTAGGAATAACTAGATCAGATCTCTTTTCTTCGATGATCCCCATCGCAGAAAGCAGCCCTGATGATGAAATTCAGGGTCCTCCACAGATAGTTGACCACAGATGCCTCCCACATTATGTTGAGCTCAATCATTTGATGATTATGGTGCCTGATACACATGAAGTGCACCAGTTCATTGCTTAATATTAAGCATTAATACCAAATGTATTTGGCAAGAAAGTATTGATCATGGGTTGAATTACAAATGGATCATGATGCTTTGAATGTATGCCTTTTGTCTTGTTTCACCTTGGTAGTCATCAATGTCACATGGTTTGAGTTCCAGTTCGACCATAATAAGTTCAATTTGAATTTGAATTTTCTGATAAGATTCAAATGAGGTTCGCCATTAAGTTCGAGAATATATATACATATATATACACAATTACATGAGAATAATTCTAATCCCATAAGCATATTTTTTATAACAAAATTTAATATATAAAACTAATAATAATTTAATAAAACTTATATATTTATATTATATTTTTTTATTTGAAGAGCACTCCCATTCATATATATATATATAAATACTCAGATAGCTTTCCCATTTTATATTTTTATGTGAAAATTTTTATATAAAATATCTAATAAAAGTTTATATATAATTATATAATATATATATATAAACTAAAGACGCACTTCACAGTTGGCAACTTAGGTAACTGATTGTATGTCCAATGTCTAACACACCACTTCTTCGGGTGCACAACAGGTCAATGCAACAGTTCTTCGAGCAGTCGGCAACTTAGGTAACTAATTGTATGTCCAATGTCTAACACACCACTTCTTCGGGTGCACAGCAAGTCAATGCAACAGTTCTTCAAGCGGGTTTGGTTTCGGCAAGGCCATAGAGCCTGCACAGAACAACAATGCTGGGCAATTCGTCATTTAACCTATCGTAGGGCACGTTTGATTGTTCATCAAAGGCCCAAGGTCAATTTCAAAAGAGGAGAGTGAACTCAAATCGAACCCTAGTTGAATTTGTAGTGATCCGGAACTATTTTTTGAGATTCGTCAAATTTCAAACCTCAAGGTTCAAATTCGACAAACCCTATGACATTGGTAGTCATCATCATCTCCTAGTCAAGCATTCTCACTCTTGGGTAGAGTTGTTCTACTGGGAAGTTTGATCGAGATAAAGTGTCCATGTCCCAATCCAAACATAATATGCTCCATCTTTCCCATTCCTGATATCCCACCTTTTGGGTTGGTTGTCATATGTCACACAAATAGGTTCATGCTTCAGAATCAGTGTTGCAAACGTCGCGATTTTTTCACATAAACGATTTAATCGCCGATTTTTTCCGGCAATTTTTTTATTTGCAAAAAATAAATCGCGATCCGATCCCAAAAAATCGTAACAGGTGGAAACAGCACATTTAAAGGGCCGATTTTGGGTTTTTTTGTGTCATTTTTTTCAGATAGTGGGCAAGTTTGAGAGTTGAGGAGGAGAAGAAGTCATCTACAAACGCAAGAGAGGAGAAAAGCAAAAGAGTTTAGTTAGCATCCCAAGTAAGAAAATTTCGAGTTTGGACCAAGTTTCTTTAGCAAAGCGTGGTTTTCAGGTATGGGCATCAAATTTGGCCCTTTTTTTTGGTTTTTTTCTTGTTTTTGCTTGGGTTTCTATAACCCATTGATTTTCAAAGATTTTTGAGTGGATTTGATTGTGTTTTATTTTTCACTTTTGTTGCATAGAGTGGAGAGGATTCATTTTGGTCAAAAATGCAAAAACTTGATTGTTAGATTTATAAGTTTAATTTCTTCTTATGCCCTAGGTTTTTGCATCATTTTTGCTTGGGTTTGAATGTGCATTTTTTCCATTATTGTTGCATTGAGTTGAGGTTTTTTTTTTTGTCAAAAATTCAACGTGTTTTATGTAAATTTTATTTTTATTTTTTTAACTTGCAATTCTTCTTGTGCCCTAGGTTCAACTTCAAACTTCATCTTACATTAAAACTCAAGAGTTCAACAAAGTGACAAACATACCAAGGAAATTGGACCCTCTCTGAGAATTTGGTGAATCTGATGGAGGGTTTGACAGATCAAACTTGACTTGCAAGTTGTGTGGCAATCATATGATAAGGGAGGTATACAGATTGAAGTATCACCTTGCACAAGTCCCTAGACATGACGTACGGCCTTGCACCAATACAAATTTGGAAATCATCCGGAGAGCCCTCACATCATTGGAAGAAATAGAGCAAACCAAATTGTCTAGGTCAGCTCTAAAGAATCAACTAGCATGGAGTAGAGTGTTAGGAGGTGAATATGAGAGTGGCATTGGTTCTACTTCAGCATTAGTATCTACAACCAACCCTGTAGCTGCCTCATCATATTTTGTTCAAAGAACCACGCCTGGTTCACAATCATCTATCTCTTCAATTATTAAAAAAAAAAATGAGAAAAAAGAAGCTTACAAGTTGTTGGGCAAGTTTCTTCTTTGGAATGATATTCCTTTCTGCGTTGCAAGGAATAATCCATTTTTCTAGCTTGTTGATGCTATTGCAATTGTTGGCCCATGTTATAAAGTCCCTTGTTATGATGACTTTAGAGGCCACATTCTTCAAAATGAAAAGGTTGACTACACCAAGAGATTGGAGGAGTTTAGAGCATCATGGGAACACACAGGATGCACTGTGATGTCAGATGGTTGGACCGATCAAAAGGGTAGAAGCTTTATAGACTTCTTGGTTAATTGTCCCAAGGGGACAATGTTTATGAAATCTGTTGATGCATCTGCACATATCAAAGATGCACGATTATTATGTGATTTGTTGGATGTGTTTATTTTGGAGGTGGGTCCAGTACATGTTGTCCAAGTCATAATGGGCAATGCTACAAATTATGTTGATGCTGGCAAGATGTTTATGGAGAAGCATCCTACTTTATTTTGGACACCTTGTGTTGCGCATTGCATTGATTTGATGTTGGAGGACATAGGAAAATTTCCTTATGTCAATGATATTGTTGACTCATCAAAAAGCATTACAAAATTTATATATAATCATGCATTTGTGCTTCACTTGATGAGAACATTCACTAACAACAAGGAGTTGGTGCGCCCTGCCTTTACACGGTTTGCCACCAATTTCATACCTCTTCAATCCCTCTTGAATTCTATGTGGGATGTGAAGAGAATGTTTCTTTCAGATGAGTGGTGTGTTTTGGCATTTAGCCGCAAACCAGAGGGAGAAACCATATGCAGATTAGTTTCATACCAAGAAAGCTTCTGGGCAGGAAAGTAGGAAGTGTGCAGCATCACTGAACCTTTGGTAAAGGTTCTTCGATTAGTTGATGGTTACAAGCCCGCAATGGGCTACTTGTATGAGGCCATGGGCAGGGCCAAAGAACCCATTCGGACTTATTATGATGACAAGGGAGATGAGGGGTTTTAGAAACAACTCTTCCTATGGGAAGTGATTGATGAACAATGGAACAACACACTCCATCGTCCCATTCATGCTACAGGGATCTACCTGAACCCCGCATTCGCTTACCCCTATGGGTTCTTATTTGATGCTGAGGTCATGGATGGATTCTTCACCTGTGTTTAGAGGACGGTGCCATCTCCAGCAAAACATTCAGAAATCTCCAAAGAAATGGAGATATACAGGATGGTAGATGGCACATTTAGCTTTGATATGGTTGTGGTTGATAAGAAGAATAAAATGCCAAGTATGTTTCAATTTGTTTCAAATTTCATTATCTCTTCAAGTTCATAACTTCATACTTTGCTTCAACTTTCACATTTCATTTTTTTCTTATGTTTATCTTATTTGTAATTTTGTTGTAGATGCATGTTGGAGAAGCTATGGTGGCAGAGTACCCAATCTGCGAAGGCTTGCCATTCGAGTGCTCAGCCAAACATGTAGCTCCTCCAGATGCGAGAGCAACTGAAGTGTATTTGAAAAAATACACACCAAGAAGCACAACAGGTTAAAACTTAAAATATTCCAAATTTCCAAATAGTTTTTTTGAATTCATTAAATAATATTTTTTATAATTATTATTTTATGACCCTTGTACAGGTTGGAGTCCCAGCAACTTAATGACATGGTCTACGTCTACTACAATCTTCGATTGTGGGTGAGGCAACTTGAGAGGACACTTGATATGGAGGCCATCTCATTAGATGGGATTGACACCACTACTGCATGGAGCATTGAGGCCAAGAGGCCTCTCATGGAGTTTGTCGTTGATTGGTTAGAGCAACAGGTAGTGGAGGGGGAAGAGGAGGAGGAGGAGGAGGAGCAATAGGAGGAGGAGGTGACACCACCTACCTAGGCTACCCCTGTCACCAATAGAGGACGTGGTCTACCTTCTGTAGCGCCTAGTTCTTCAACTTCTAGAGCACAGCAAAGTCCACTGCCAACTCCTCCGCCATCTACATCTAGAGGGAAAGCTATTGCATTTTATCGCAAGAGGGGCAGAGGAAATCAGTGGTATTAGTTATTTGGTTCATTTCATTGTATATGACATTATGACTCATGATATGAAATACATTATTATATTTTTTGTTGATATTTTGAGGCTGAGTTGGGACTTAGGACTTACTATTCAGGGCATGATTCATTGTTATGTGTGATGTAGCACTAGAAATGATATTACACATCTTATATGTTAGTTATTTTATCATATTTAGGTGCCAACGCATTTAATTTATGTTGTAGATGCTTTAGATATTAAAAAATTGAAGAAAAAAATGAATATTTTTGTATTTGCCGAATTTTTCCCAATTTTTACCGATTTTTTCCCGAATTTTTCCGCTCGCTGATTTAATCCCAATCACGATGTTCACAGCATTGTTCAGAATCCCATGAGAAAGAGAAAATTCAATGCTTGATGTTGACGCAGCGTTATGAATAAAATAATGGCAAGAGAAAAATGCAATTATTACAAAGAAAGAGAATAAAGCATGAGGAATGACACCTCACTATGAGGACATCACCCAAGCCCTGTGCAACAGATGCATATCTAAAAAGGACTTAGCAAATGAAAAGCAAAGGCCATAAAAGGTTAAATGAATAAAGAAAAAATAAAAAGGGTTTAGAATTACGCAGTTTTGAGGAAAGGGAAACTCATTGCCTAGTGTTCATGAGGATGTATATCCTACATAACCTTACATGACTATACCACCACCCATGAAGTGTGAAATTCCGATTACCAAGAAGGTGCTATTAACCAATTAATAATTTCCTACCACTTATTTACAAAAATTAATTCGTTTACTAGAAGTAACGAATAACAACATACACAACAACAATCGCAAGTTGAAAATGCAAGAAAATATGTGAGAAACCAACCACACAATTTACACCAATATTTTTGGACAAATCTTCCATGGAAAAACTCCAATGTGGAGAAAACCAAT
The DNA here is from genome assembly GCA_000404065.3 of Pinus taeda. NCBI lineage: Eukaryota > Viridiplantae > Streptophyta > Pinopsida > Pinales > Pinaceae > Pinus > Pinus taeda. The sequence continues at coordinate 112,471 of APFE030625952.1, forward strand.
TTTCAGATTTTAGGGCTTTTATTATTATCTTCGACAAATAAATTGCAATTGAGAAACACAATTGCTTGCCTCTCACTGGCAAAGATCCAACACAATATTTCTTTATTTCTGCTAATCTAGAAAACCCCACGTCTTCCCTTTTCTACAATTTGCACTACCTCCAGCAACAAACACTGCCTTTGGAAATTCACACTGGCTTTCGGCAAACTTGATCTGTCTTCTAGAAGACTCGAATGGCCTCCAACAAATTTGCACTGGCTTCTAGTGAATTTGCATTGGCACTGGAAAACTCAATCTAACCTCTACAAGACTCACACTACCTTACGAAAAATAATCTCGGCCTCCTCCTGCGAATACATAAGCAATTCAAACTCTTCCTAAAACTCACAGCCTCACTAGGAAAACTCGGCCTCCTGCAGAAAATATTAATAGCAAGAATCTCTGAAAATCTTTCCTCAGCCACTGTTGTAACTTGAAACCCTCTAGTGTCTTCTGAAAATCACCCACTGGAATATCTCTATGTATGTTTTTCTCCAAAGCTACCCATCAATCTCCTTTAAAATCTTTCATTCACGAATGAATGGCCACGATTAGAAGTACAATTGATCTAATCAATGGCTAAGATTGTCTCATAAACTTTCTACGAGCTTCTAGAGAAAAATTGACCTTATCCCAATTAATATCAATTAATTATTCACTTTCCCTAAGTCATACTTAGGAAATAATTAAAAAAATCGCTAATTAACTTAATTAAGATATTTCCCTTGGAAATTACATGGGCTTGGAGATAATTAACTCCTTTGGGTCTCTAGCCTCAATGACACCTCTCAAGACTAAAACACCCATCCAAGCTACACAAACTAACACTCCCTCTTAACAAGGAAGGTGTTCTCCACCATACCCAACTAATCCCTGAAGAAAACGAACTTCGCTTTACCCAAGGCCTTCATCAGAATATCTGCAAACTGCTAATCTGTGGGAACATAATGTGATCAAATTGATCCACCATGTACACAATCTTTGATGAAATGATATTTGATGTCTATGTGCTTCAACCGATCATGAAACACTAGATTCTCAGATAGCTTGATGCAACTCTGGTTATTAGAATAGATATTGATCTTCTCCATGCTATTACCAAACAGTGCCACTAGCAGCTTCTGAAGCCATATAGCCTCACATGTAGCCATGCTCACTGCCATGTATTCCACTTCTACAAACTTAACGCAACCGATTTTTGCTTCCTGTTAAGAAATCAAAATGTTACGTGCTTATTCTTATTTCTTTAGTCGAGGTCTGCCATTTGCTTTGTAGAGAGTCGAAATAAGAAATAGATAGTCAAGTTTCGTTATTCTTTCCAGTTGGAAGGATATATAGTCGGGCTTCACATATAACGAAAGTGAACATTTCGTTGATGTTCATTGGAAATTCTCTCTCTAGATGCATGGCTTTGATTTGGACACGACGTACCAATATATTAACCCTGATCCAATGTTGAAGCAACACCCTAAAGTGTTTTTCCAATCCACTACACTACCTGCCCAATCTACATTTGTATATGCCATCAACCTAACACCATCACCTCGAGCATATCTCAACCCATACTCGAATTTACCTCGTAGATATCGCAACACATGCTTCGTTGTTGTCCAATGCACCCTCTTTGGTTCCACCATGAACTGACTAAGAGTGTTAACCACAAAGCAAATGTCTAGCCTTGTGTTGACCAGATACATGAGAAAGTCAATAAGATACAAGGTGGGGTCTAATGCTTCCTGCTTAGATGCATCAATCTTCTTCCAATTGGTAATCATGGATACATGGGTCTATAGTCCAACATCCTAAATTTCTTCAAGATCTCCATAACATATGTCCCTTGACCAAGGAAGATCTCCCCATATGTTTGTCATACCTATAGACCTAAAAAATAATGCATCAACCCCAAATCCTTCATCCCAAGCTCTGCTGCCAAGTCCCTCTTGCAAACCTCTATGAGCCTTGGGGACCCAGTGAGAATAGATCATCCACATATAACACAAGAATGAGAGGCTCACCTCCTACCATCAAATAGTAGATATTTGAGTTCATCTAACTTTTCACGAAGCCCATTTGCTATTAGTAACTTATCAATACGACCATACTATGCTTTGGGAGCTTGCTTGAGTCTGTATAGGGCTCTCATCAATCTGCATACATGGGTATCGCTCCCATGCGTCTCAAATCCCTCTAGTTGTTCAATTTACACCTCCCCTTCTATCACTCTATTCGGAAAAGTCGTCTTGACATCCATTTGATGGATCTACCATCCCATTTGTATTGCAAGTGAGATCACAGTCATGATGGAAGCATACCTGGCCACTAGAGAGAAAGTCTCCTCATAATATATTTCCTCCTTTTAAGCGAATCCCTTAGCCACAAACCTTGCCTTGAATATTCCTACATTGCCATCTACAACGTGCTTGATCTTATAAATCCAACGAGAACCAATCACTACCCCATCCAACGGTCTAGGCACCACCTCCCAAGCATTGTTTTGCATGATGGAATTGTACTCCACCATTGCATCCTGCCACACCTAGTGTTACGCAACCTCTTGATAGCTGGAAGGCTCACTATCAATGAGCTCACTCATCAACGCCTTATATCTTGAATATCTCTCTAGTGGTCTCCTGTCCTTGGTGCTGGACCTAAGAGCTCCCACAAACTCCTCCGCATCTCTCAATGTCTAAAGCACCTCTTTGTTCCTTTTCCCACTAGTTGTGGGTGTTGCTTTAAACTCCTCATCCTACTGTAGTTGCTCCACCTGTTGTGAATTCTCCTTTGCCCCTATACTAGTAAATGTACTCGTACTAGTCCACTGAGCTTGAGATCCTTGTTCATCCCTTGAAGCTTTTGTTGGCTGACTCTAATCAATTGTTGGCAACTCGCAAGATCTCCTGAAGGCTTTTTCCTCCTAGAACTTTACATCCCGTCTAATGATAATCTTTCTGCTACCTAGAATATATATATCATGTATGCCTTGGACATTTCGTTATAACCAATGAAATATCCCGTCTCTGTAGTTGAATCTAACTTGGTGTGTTTTTTGTCTGCAACGTGATAGTATGTGATACTGCAAAAATTCCTGAAGTATCCAACTTCGGGCTTTTTCCCTATAAATGCCTCCTCGGGTGTCATTTTTCCCAACACCTTCTGTGGGACCTTGTTTTGAATGTACATAATTGCACTACATGCCTCTGTTTAGAGATATCTCGACATGTCCTAGTCATATATAGCATTTCTCTCATTGCTCCAACTAATTTCATATTCTTTCTCTCTGCAACCCCATTATGTTCTAGTTTATATGGAGTTGTCCATTCTCTCTTGATCCCCTCTTTCGCACAAAAATCCTTGAAGCCTTTCTTGATGCACTCCCCTCCATTATCTATCTAAAGAACCATTATCTTCATGCCTGTCAAATTCTCCACAAGAGTCTTGAACTCTTGGAAGCGACTGAAGATTTCTTCCCTATGCCATAATTCTCCCATATCTTTGTTACTATTGTTGCTTACTGGTGCCTTTGGAGCATGTTAGCATCAGGTTTACACCTTCATTTGAAGTCAATGATGTCGATATATCTTTTTGCAAGTCATAAATAATGTAAAGTGGGGTGTTGTAGTCATTATAAGGTTTGCTAGCCCTAGCAAAATGTGTCATTAAAACTCTTTTATCTAACCCTAAGTCTATGCAAAATTTCGCTTAGTGATTTGACTTATAGCAAAAAATTGGGCGGCACTACGAAATGTTTTTGTAGCACTTTTCGAAAAAATTTAAAGCTCACTTTTCAACCCGTTAAGTCATTCTTTTTTTAGTGTCAAGTGGTGGATTGTAAAATAATGGTCCTCCTCCTACATGATGTGACATTTGCTAGCATTTTTGAGCCCATTTGATTCGTTTTAAATCAAACCCTACTTTGTTCTATTTTGCTTAAAAACGATTTTTTCGACAAACCCAGTTTTGTTGTTTTCTCATGCAGAAAGGGTGTTAGTTGTCTTGCAGTCCACTGTTATAGGGTTTTTCAAGGTCAGTGAAGGTATTGCAGGTCTTGGAGCATTGCAAATGGGTCGGTCTGGACACGTAAAGAAGTTCGAACCTAACGACATGTACTTCGAAGTTTACCCTGAAATGCTTGATCTTTTCAGAAGTGCAGGGTGGGGACCGGTCTTTCAACATTTTAAAGGGTACAACCTCAATTGGAACCATGATTTTGTCTTATCTTTCGATGGCAATACAGCTAGAATCTAAACATTACAGTTCCTTATCACAGAAAAGTCGATTGCTGAAGCAACGGATTTGCCAGCAAAAGGTGAAAGGTGGTTCAAGAAGCAGAGGTTGTTGAATGTGGATTTAAATTTCTTCTTGAAAGAAGACTACCAAAATCAAGATTGGGATACAAGGGTCATCCAAAGCAAACTGAAACCTTAATGGGCTACTGCACTTAGAACTGTCTAGCTTTTCTTCACTTGTGAAGGTAGGTATTCCAAAGCTTACCTATACCACATGAGGTTTCTTTGTCACTTAGCAGGTTTTAGGAAAATGAATTTGCCATATTTCCTACATCATAATTTGTTGAAAATGTGCACTAAGAAAGGAAGAGACATGAATTACAGGCTCATGATATTTGTCATCACAGTCTCATTAATATTTTATATACCCATGAGTTGAATAAGCAAGTAGAACAGTTAAGGCAAATGAGGCAAAGGAACCCAAGCTCACTTGTACCTAGAAGATCAAAAAGAGGCCAAAACTGAGTTCCTTCTCAAGTTGTAGCTCATGAGACCAAAGGAGAATCTAGCCAACCCCAAGTTGGAAAAAAACAAAACAAAAAATCTCAAAGAGAAAAAAGGGTAAACAGAAAGTTGAAAAAGAGGATGAGGAAGCCAAGACAGAGGTTAGGGTTCAGGGTAAAAGACCTCACACTCGTCCTACTAACAAATTGAGGTTGAATTTCAAAGCTAGAATGAATCCTAAATTTCAAGAAACAGTTGTCATCCTTAATGAAGAAGAAAAAATAGAGCAAACTACAAAGAGTAGAAAAAGACAGAGAAAAACAGAATACGCTGAGAAGGACAAAGGCAAAACCCTAAAAACTAATAAAAGCCCACAGAAACTTACCACAAGGGTGACCAAGAGTCAAGATAAGTTGGATATCCTTGATCAAGTTGCAGAAGACATAGGAAGGTGATCAATTGATTTCAGAGGCAAGGTATAGTATAAACCTAGTTTTTGTTACCATAAACCCTAATTTTGTTGCACCAAACCCTAAGAGATATTCAACATTTTGGTTCGCCCATGGTTAATCATCAAGCAGTAATTATTTTGATTATAATGTGGTAAGATATCGGATATTTTTGTGGCCTAAGGAGTGCGAATCAACATGAGGAAAGCAAGCAACAAAGAAGGTAGACAGTTACACAGTTTTGGCATCATTTCCAGGTTCATGCAATAGTTGGCTACAAGGAGGGAATACAACTTTAGCTTCAAAGATCAAGCATGTAAGGCAGAACACTGTTCCATATCCTATCTTGCATCAGATAGCTCGTTATTCTTCCAGGATACTAGCAGAAGGAGCATATAACAGCCTTGTACTTTGTTTTGACCAGGGATTATGTAACAGATTAGGGATCCGAATAGCTCAAATGATAGGGTTTATGTGATTTTTTTCAATTAAACTCTCAAAGATTATGTAAATATTTTGTAATTATTGCTACCATACTTCAAGGAGTTGAACTCTATTGTATTTCCTATATATTTCATTAAGAATATGAAGAAAGGGTTGGTTTTTTGAAAAAGATATAGTCATTGTCTATGTGTTTTGGATGCTTTATTCATTTCATTTGCCAAGATCAGTAGATTATGACTAGTGATATAAAGATCCATGCAATAGTAGATTCTAGTATGTACTCTCTCTATGTTTTTTTAGTTTCTTCTGTATAATCTCTTGAATGTATTCCTTTTGAATGTTTGGAACAAATTAATTGATTCAATATTCAACTTTGTGTTGATGCTCTGAGTTAAGTTTTTCAAAGGTTCCCATTTTGATCCACTAAAGCTACCATAGGATTCATTGTGCATGCCCTATAGTGGTGGATTGTTGTTCTTTTTCCTCATCCATCTACACCAAATGGCAAAGGTTTAGGATCTACTATCCACCTTGCCTTTATCAATCCTAATCAAACAGCGAGTTATCTTGGTAAACCTATCTAAACCCTAACTATTTGACTCCATCACCCAATGAGCCATTGATTTCAGGTCCAACCAAACCCTACATCAACGCAACCTATCTAAAGATCTAGCCATAGTGTGAAAGTCAGAGACAGCCCCCTCTAGATTGAAGGGATTAGCCTTCAATCTACAAGTTGGAGTGAAAATGTTACCTTGGGAATTTCTCTCTTACATTCAAGAGAGACTTTTCAAGCGCTAATAGAGCGTCCAACTATAATTTGTATAATTTGTTGCTTCTAACTCCAATTTGAATCACTAACTTCCAATTTTGGTGTTTTAAGTACACCTTTTGTCCTTGAAAGTAGACATCATATCCCTTATCCTGAAGAGCAGAAACTGAAATCATATTCATTCCTAAACCTAGTACATGCAACACTCTGTAACATGAGCACTCTTGCCTAACTCCCTTTAAAAGGTAACTGTCTCACTCCCAACTAGAGTGCACTTGGACTTATTTCCCATCTGAATCTGGAAGCCAGTCTCCTCTTCCTTGTAGCTCGAGAAATCTCAAACCCCTGTCACATGACATGACGCCCCATTGTCAACATACCTGACCCTTGTGGAGGTAAAGCTAGATAAGCAAGCTATGAAAGCGAACTCATCTCAAGTCTTGAAGATAGCTCATCAATATATGTTGAAGTTGTTGTCAGTTGCTTCTTCTGGTCGCCCTTTTTTCTATTCAAACATTGACTGACATAGTGACCATGTTGACCGCATCCAAAGCACTTGATTTTACTCAAGTCCTTTTTCTTCTTCGCTTCCTTGGAGTTAGGCCTTTTGCTTGAGCCCTTCTTGGCTTTACCCTTCCGTGCTAGAGCAACACTCTCATCCTCCTCATGTTTATAGGAAAATTGTTGTTGCCACTGACAAGACTAACGTAAGCTCCTCCTAAGTGAAATTTCTCCACAAATGATCCTAGTCAGGTAGGTCTTCTTGTCCATTAATCACTTGGACAAACACGTCCCACTACTTTGCGAACCCATTTAAGGCAGTTCTCACAAGCTCGTCATCACTTATCTTCTCTCCGACAACTGCTAAATCATCCTTGACAAGTTTGATACTAGTGAGGTAACTGACTACGCCTTCTCCCTTGTTCATCCCAGTGTTTCTTAGCTTCTCTCTGAGGATCAGCTTCCTGTTTACAATAGCATTCTAGAACAACTTCAATATGGCATCCCACGTGTTCTTAGTTGTATCCAATTTTGCAATATGGGGAATGATGTTTAACCCCAACCCGAATAATACGCCTAGCTTTGGCATCCTCCTTCTGGTAAATTGTTGACTACGTCAAATCTGCTGGTATAGCTACAACTTTAGTAGCATATTCCTTCAATTCATGCTCCTCCAGCAATAACAACATTGTGGATTTCCAAGCACCAAAGTTCAATGCACCATTGAGTTTGTCTTGATCCCTCAATGCAATTGAAGCCATTTTTGAAACCCTCAAACAATAAACCCTGATATATACGAATATATCTGGAGAAAAATAACCTTAACACTTCAGTGCTCTGATACAATATGAAATTATGGTTACCCAGAAAGTACTATTAACCAATTAATTATTTCTTGTCACTTATTTACAGCAATTTTATGAATAAAATAATAAATTAAACAAATATTAAAAATTAATAAATAATAATAAAATCATTAATTAATTAATAAACAAGCATTAATAATTAGTTATTAGTTATAAAGGGAAAAATCCAAATGGCATGACCATTCAAACCTTTGTGACCATTCCATGCCTAATTAGGCACACCGTCATGAAGGCATATAATCATTAATCATTTATTCAATAAATAATAAGATTTATATATCTATTTATGTTCTACACAGTTGCATATTACTTTTGCTACAGTGGTATAAGAGCGGTTCAGTGCTCTGGCCAAATCATTGCATCGTCCAATTGATTTGTTCCTCATTTGCTTCTCTTTGTACATTGTCTCTGTACTTGGCATTTCATCCTGTCCCCGTTGTCCGTTGCCATAGACACATTCTCGATTCGTCATCATCCATGTTTAGTTGTAACCCCTATTCACAATTCCATCCATTGGTCGCCTGTTCTATCATACTTCTATCATGTCTATTTGAATAGAACAACCATAAAAGCCACGTTTGTTCCCAGCTCCACGTCCATTGTACACATTTTTGCATTGTGGCGTATGCCAATTCCTTCAAGTCATCACATTACGCACTATTCTACATTGTTCCTTGTCCTCGCCATCTGAATTATTGTTGTTCCTCACCATCCAACCAACTAACCATTCCATATTCTCTGTATCGGTCAACCATTGCTTCATTTCATTCCAACACCACTAAGCCACCACCTTCATGTATCATGGTTGACCATCACCTTGTTTCCTCCACCGACTGTCACCTAGTTTCCTCTGCAGACCTCGCTTCCTTTGCCAAGGTCATTGTGTTCCCCGGCATCATTATGTTCCTTTGTTGACATCATCGTGTTCCCTGTGGAGGCCATAGTTGATGACTTATATGCACATTACAAATTGGTTTTTATTATAGTTAGATAGTTTTTTTAATATAGTTAATTAAAAAATCTCTTTTATATAGTTACTTAAAATAAGTATATTTAAACTAGATAATTTAACTATAATTATATTATAGTTATAGTAGTATATAGTTTATTAATAATTATTAATATTAATTTAATTAATAATTATATTATTATATATTATATATATATATATATATATATATATATATATATATTATAATAATAATAAAAATATTTAAGAGGAAGAAGTGGGTTCAGCCAAGAAGAATAGGAACAAGAAGGTGAACAATGATGAAGTTACAAGCCTACATAAATCATTGCAAAGAATATGTCAATAGCATACAATATTGTCTCAGTGACTTGGAAAAGTCGCAAATAGACTTAATGAAGGACAAAAAAAGTTGATGGAGATGATGGACAGAATACTACAGAGAGAACAAAACCAACGAAACCACCAAAAGACTTAACGACCATAGCGAATAGCTTAATCAATTAATGGAGAAGGTGGACATGTTAACGGTTCAAACTTTTCCCTACCAAAGGCCGATGACTAGCCCGCAAAACGCAAGTGAGAATGACTCACCAAATCAACCTACGACATACTTGTCAAATAGTCAATATCACTTAGAATTCCAAACAGTAACCATCAACGAATTAAGAATGTACTACCAAAATATGACGGTAAATATCACAGAGGAGCAATTGTTTGGGTCAACAAGATTGAAGGAATTTTTGAGCAAATACATCGTTAGGTGAACATGAGAAGATAATGACCGCTTCCAACACATTAGAAGGTGAAGTTTATGACTAGTTCCTCAAGTGGACGAAAATGTGTGATGTTCATTCTTCTCATTGGAAAGGGTTCACTATAGCATTATTAAAGAGATTTAATGATGAGGACAATGACGACCTATACGATAAATTTATACATCTCAAGCGAAACTTAGAAGGGGACTTTCAGTGATTATACCCACAAATGGGAAGTATTACCAATACGACGTAATGGATTCACTGATCAGCAGCTATTAAAGATGTATATATGTAGACAAAAGGACTATATTTGTGTTGAATTGAAATTATGCAAGCCAAAAACTATTGAAGATGATAGGCATGTGGCAAGGCTTATTGAATAAGAAAACAGATTCAATAATACATCATTCGCAAGTGCCGAGAAATCAAGCAAATATTCAAAAGAAAAATCAAATAAAAAATTCACAGATAAATTTAACAAGTATATACCTCCCCAATTATGATAAGAAGGTAATTGTTACCCCAATCTAGAGAAAAAGAAGGAAGGCAAATGTTGGACATGTGGAGACAAATATACACTAGGACATAAATGCAACAAACAGAAACTCTACAATTATGAAGTTGAACAAGAGGAGGACTCAGTTAGCAGTGACTTAAATGAAGAGACTATCGAGGAAAATGAAGCCCCAAACGCAGACCCAGAAGAAGACGCAATGCCTAGGATTTCTCTAGCTGCAATCACAGGAATAGCGCAACCACAAACCCTAAAATTAAGAGGGCATATAAAAAAGAAGAACGGCATACTGTTGGTAAACACAAAAGGCACTCATAATTTAATATATGTAAACATTGCAAGGAAACTAAACCTATTTGTGTACCTAGCAAAGGATATAAGAGTCATGGTGGCAAATGGCGAAAGAATAGATGGAGTTGGGAAATGTCAGAAGGTTAAATTACAATTAAGCGATTATCAATTGAAATCTAGTTTCTACACAATACCCCTGGGAAGTGTAGATGTCGTACATTGGGAACATATTCCACAAATCATCAAAAGCAATTTATTAAGTTCAAATGGATTGGTAGAAGATATAAGGTGTTCGGATTCCAACCACCTCCTACTCAAATTGTGTCCGCACAACAAATGAAGAAACTTATTCGTAAAGGAGCAGCAGTATATATTGCACAATGTCAACAAATAGAATTATTAACTACAAATGTAATTCAATCACAACAACCAGAGATTGCATCCCTAGTCCAAAAGTATAACAAAGTATTTCAAGAATTGCCTATGAAGTTATCGCCAGAAACGAAAATAGAACACTACTAGATGCAGCGGCAATTAATATTGAACCATACCACTATCTTCATCATCACGAAACAGAGATAGAAAGGCTAATTCAAGATTTGCTAAAATGTGGAGTTATTACAAAAAATAGAAGCTCATTTAGACTATGTATAGACTATACAGGGTTAAAAAAGATAAATATAAAAAACAAATTTCCCGTTTCGTTCACAGATGAATTGCTAGACGAACTCCATAGCGCAAAGTATTTCTCAAAATTAGATCTGAGGTCAAGTTATTATCATATACGAGTAAGGTTGGAAGATATCGAGAATATTGCATTCATAACTAATGAAGGACATTATGAATTCAAGGTGATGCCATTCGAATTAACAAATGCCCCAGCTACATTCCAAGCAACTATGAATGAGCCTTTTCATCCATATGAAAGTTTGTGTTAGTTTTCTTTGATGACATCCTTGTCTACAACAAAACTTGGAAGGAGCACCTCCAGCGCCTAGAGGAAGTACTTTCCTTGCTAAAACAAAATTAGTGCTATGCAAAATTATTGAAGTGCACTTTTGGTAAAAAGGAAGTCGAATACCTCAGTCATGTCATATGCAAGGAAGGAGTCAAGGTAGACCCCAATAGAATCAAGGCAATCGAAAAGTGGCCAAAACCAAGAAATATATCGAAACTAAGACGATTTCTGGGATTAACATGATATTAGAGAAGATTTATCCAAAACTATGTGCACTTGACCTAACCCCTGAGAAACTTGTTAAAGAAAAATTCCATTCAATGGGATTGCAAAGTAGGAGAGTGTTTTAAGACATTAAAAGAAAAAATGTCATCTACTCTAGTACTAGCAAGCCCAGATTTTTCCAAGCCCCTTACGGTAGAATGTGATGCTTCAAGGTTTCGAAGTGGAGCAGTATTAATGCAGGACAACCACCCAATAGCTTTTAAAAGTCGAAAGCTCAACAAAAGGGAAAGCTTGAAGAATACTTACCATTAAGAAATGCTTGCAATCGTACAAGCAATAAATAAATGGTGTCAGTACCTTTTCGGAAGCAAGTTCTCAATTCGTACAGATCACAATAGTCTTCAATTTTTGTTACAACAAAAGGCATTATCTACAGAACAACAAAATGGATGGAGAAACTCTCCACTTTTGACATGGAAATATCACATAAAATAAGGAAGGATAACGTAGCCGTTGATGCACTTTCACGAAAAAAATGAAGACATAACAACATGTGCAACATTGGTAGTAGTTCTCGACTAGTTAGATGCAATTCGAACTGGGTATGCCAAGGATCCAACCTCTTGTTCTATAATCGAAAACATCGATCAACATCCAAACTTTAAATGGAAAAATGACAATTCATCGCCAAATGGGATGTTTGTCAAAGGAATAAAAATGAGAATGTCGTAACCCCGTGATTACTTCAACCCTTACATATCCCAAATCGGAAAAGGGAGGAAATCTCGATGGATTTCATCAAAAGGTTGCCTATGTTTGACAGAAAGGACAAAACATTTGTTGTGGTGGATAGACAAACCAAATACACACATGTCATGGCAGTCAAGAACACTGATTCAACGAGTGTGATCATACTAGAGTTAATGCATCAGATCCTATTAGAACTCCACAATTAAGTGCACATGGGCAAGTGTAGTACTGGGATTGGTGACCTCCCAGGAAGTCCTAGTGTTGCATCTTGCCCCCTTCTAAAAGGGGGAGGAAAAAGCAAGAGGGGAACTATTTGTCCCCGGTGAAAAAAATCTTTCCCAATTCGCATGGGGCCTTAGATTAGCGACAAATAATCAAGTGGAGTATCTTGCTTTATGGAAGGGATTGGAAACAGCTAATGACCTAAGTAACCGGATTCGTTAGGGAGGGGCCATGTGTCCGAATCCAGCGTGTCAGACACGATTCGTCCAAAAAAACGTGTCCAAAAAACAGGACACGTCGAATCCTATCAGGACACGTCGAATCCCAAGTGTGTCCCGAAATTCGCCAACATGTCCCGATTTTTGACTATGTGTCCTGCTTTCCAGGAGTCCATTGGCATTGCACCAGCACTACCTATGTAACACATTTTGATATGATGACTTAATGAGAAAACTACAGTTGTCAGTTTGTTTATCTTACTATCTTGTAGTTGTAAGTTGTCTTTCATTTATGAATTATGAATCATGATTTATGTGACCACAAACATGTATTTGAATTTTGTATGTACAATGCTTGCTATAGATGAAGTCTGAAATCTATGTTTGAAATCAATAAATTTTGTATCATTAATTTAAAATTTGTGTAAGAAATATCTAATTTTATATATATATATATATATATATATATATATATATATATAATATACATTTTAAATATATATATATATATTATATATATTATATTATATATTATATACATTTAAATAATATATATATATTATATATATATATATATATATTATATTTAATAAAATAATATATAACAAATCCTACGTGTCTTGTTCTGGGGGGTCAACGTGTCCGAATCCGACACTACGAATCTCGAATCCTACGAATCCCGAATCCCCATATCAGGTGACTTAGCTAATGACCATAAAATTTCCAAATTATTAGTCTTTGGAGACTCCATGCTAGTCATCCACCAGTTGACCAAGGACAAGAAGGTGATTTGCTCTAAATCCTCTCTCCTAAATCAAAGGATCCTCACCTCCACCTCTCAATTCAAACAATTGGAATTCTTCCATGTCTACAAACATTTGAACTCAATTGCTAATGTGTTGGCTAAAAAAGGTGTCGCCCTGGGCTAAGGCATAATAGAATTGGATACCAGGCTAGGCTTCTTCCCAATCCCTTAGTTATGTTGGGTTTTATAACATGCATTCTGATTAATTGGGGGATGGATCCGTTCATCTCTCTCCATCCTTCAAGCACATTTGGAATCCCTAGAAGTAATCATTACATAATTAAAGTGGAAACCAAATATAATTCATGTCAAAACGGGAAGAGGTCGGCCCTCTTCATCTTCTCGGCTCTCCTCCAAATGTGGAGGGGCCTCAGGATCAAGCAACCCTTCCTTTTCCAACCTCGGATCTGCATGGAGTACCCTCAGTGTCTTAAAGCGACCAATAAGTGGCAGTGTTTCTCTTGTGTCTTCCTCTTTGGCAATCTTGTCTATTTATTTCGCTCTTGGAGGGATCTATGGCAAATATCCTCAGTCACGATGTCCAAATTATTGTGCAAGGAAATGGAATTATTTCATCTGTCTTGGACATCCCTCCGGTGTCAATTTCCTATCGTGGTGAGGTTTTGGAGATGACTTTGGTCTCTTCATTGCATTCTAGCTCGTGGCAAGGTCTCGACCTTGGTTATATATTGAAGCTCATGGCTTCTTAGCTTATTCAAATGTTTCACTTAGGTTTCGAAGTGGGAGGAGTTGATATTACAGTGCTTAATAGCAGGGAATTGGGACCATGTGTAAAGATGGCAAAGTAATTTGGTGTCACAAGAGAACGTCAATACAAGCATAGTGCTCGATAGGTTGTTGGATGCAGCTCAAGCGATGTTGGCTTCTATTCATAAATTAGAGGACATGGGTCATCCTCTTGTGCCATATCTCGCACAAGTCACAGTTGTTGGTTTGTGCCACTAAGGCTCTAGTAGGTTGAAACATGAACATGTAAGTCTCCCATTGCGGACTCCAATCACTCTAGCACAAGTGATGTTGGATCCCTTAGGATAAATAAGCACCTGTCCATCTCGAAATACCACTACATATCCCTTGTCCACAATACTCAAGATTGAAATCAGGTTCTTCTTCATCCCTGGAACATATAGTGCCTCAGTCACTTACAAGGGAGGCGATGACTCCCTCTAAAATGATATGGTCCCCACTCTTACTGCTCTAACCTTGGAATTATCTCCCAGCACACCTACAAGCCTACATCATCCTCAATAAGACTCGTAAAGTGCTCCCTCACTCCAATCATATGGCAAGAAGCTCCACTGTCAAAAAACCAAACACTGGAAGACAAGACGCTAGTGGCAAGACTCCACTAAAGCAAACTCAGAGTCAAACCTAATGGAAAACTTATCCACCTCTACTAAAGTTGTTATAACTTATGCCCTTCTTCTTCCCACTCTTATTAGGACATTGAAAGGCATAGTGACTCATCTTTTTACAAGCAAAGCATCTCACTTTGCTCATGTCCTTTTCTTTGGCCTTCTGCTTCCCCTTTTGTTGTTTGGGCACACTAGAAGACCCCTTCTTGACCTTCTTCTTGCCCTTAGCTGCGAGGGAAACATTCTCCTCCTCATCTACCCCACCACGCAGGTTGTCACTCTTGGCACTCCTCCTAGTCTCCTCCTAGATGAAGTCATTCCATATCCTCCTCCAATCAGGAAAATGCACTCTGGCAACAATGCCATCTATGAATCCATCCCGCTGCTTAGGAAAACCATCCATTGTCATCCTAACCAACTAGTCCTCAAGGGTAATCTCTCCCACTACAGCCAACTCATCTCTCACCTGTGTGATCTTGGTGAGGTATGAGGTCACCGTGTCAATCTTGGTCATCTTGCTGTTTCTTAATTTCTGAAGCAACACCATCTTCCTATTCTCATTGATGTTTTGGTTAAGTTTTACTAGGGAATCCCACATCTCATGGGCAAACTTCTTCTCTGTCACATGAGGGAAGAGGTGGTCTTTAATAGCATCAAGAATGATTCTCCTTGCCTTGCCAATACGCTTGTTGAAGTCTGCCAACTGAACTGGATCAATGGGAGGTTGTACTACACTATCTAAAATATCCCACACGTCAACTTCCTCAATCAGCAACATCATTCTCTCCTTCCATGGGCCAAAATTCTCAGCCCCACTCAGCCTATTCTCCACCCTTAAACCAGTAGCCATCGAATCACCACAACAACACAATTTCTCAAATCTGAAAATCAGCAACTAGCCTCCCAATCAACCACAATTCTCTCGATATATGTAGGCAGTTTAGTTTGTTGTTCACTGTTTTTAGCAGAAGGTATGCTTGTTGTCTTTTCTGTATCAACTGAAGGTTCGCTGCACTGATACCATGTCTAGATTTTAGTTTCCTGTAGCCCTCCCCAGTTTCAGTTTTCTTTGCATATGGTTTAATGCCCACAGCCCCACATCATCATGCTGATTTATATAAACTTAAAGCAAATTTCAAAATAAACATAACAAGATACCACTACCATTACACTTTTCAGCTAATAGAAACATTTAACAAGCACACACATAAATGAGACACTAGAATTCTTGGTCAACACTGACCCTGGAAAAACCCACAAGGGATAAACCAGTCATAAGGAGGATTTTATTTACTAATTCTCAGAGAAATTTTTACACAGTAAAATACACTTCAAGTACTTATCTTTCCCTTGAAGTTTGTTCTCAGCCTTCTAGAAAAATGTGCCTCTGTCAGACCTTTGCTCAGTGCCTTTATCAGACTTCTGCCTTAGGATTTATGCTCAGACAATCACGGGGAAATCTCAGCTCTGCCCACTAAAACCTTGTGCCAATACTCAGCAAACACTGCTCCACAAGACGGCTGTCAAACAGACTTGAATCTCTCAGTCTGCATGTCACTGCCAGCAAGTTTCCAGCATGAGAAAATGAGCCACATACCTGTTGTCTCTGCTGAAGATTCGGCCTGAATATCACCTCAAAAATCATGCTGGAAAACTCCTGAAAATGCAGGCCAGAATCACCTTAAATCTCGGGCCTGAACCTCCTAAAATCTGCCCTGAAATTTGCGCGGGGTTTGCTACAGAACCTGGAGTTTGACACCAGTCACCTCTTGTTTAGAAAATCGGCCCTTAGATGCTGTGTGTCCTTGCTGTAGGTACTCCTCTCCTTCAGCAGAACTTAGCATTCACAGCCTCCTCCTTTCTCTTGCTCTCCTCCTCTTCTGAAACAAATGCACTTGAAGAATGAATGCTCTCTAGCCTTTTTCCACCTTTTTAGTCTCATTATGATTAGAAAACACTAACCCTCTAATCTATGGCTAAGATTAGATCTCAGCTCTCATAAATCAATGGTGGAGATCTAATCTTCACTTGACCCAGTTTTTATGTCTCCCCCCTCATTAATGAGCTCTCTAGTCACTTTACTGTTGTTTTTGTACCTTCTACCTTTTTCCACATAAAGTCACTTTAAAACCATAAAGTGACTTCAATAATATAATGTACATAGTACTAAAGTACCTCATAAAGTGACTTTAAGTAGCATGACTTTAATAACTCATAAAGTCACTTACTAAAAGGTGTTTGAATGTGTTTTCCTAGGCAAAAAAGGCAAAAGCACTAGGAAACTCCTCCTTGGTACCTTTTCTCAACAGAACACTGAGGCAGGCAAGCTCTCTAATGAAGGCGCTTCACAGTCTCTGGAATCTTGGAGGATTTCTGAACAGTTAGAGGACACATCACATATTTAATATCACAGGCCTTTTAATGAAAGCATCCTACAGCAACAGTAACAAACTGTTTTCGGGTATATATCACTGATGGATCTGTTTTTTGTGGGGTTTTTATGCTGTATCCAGTTAGGCTTTATGTACTGCTGCATATAGATATAGTTAGATCAGCTCACACAAGATGAATTGTTTTATGATGTTTTAAATTATGCATGCTGTCCACAGTGGACAGGTTTAAGTTTTAGGGCAAGTTACTGCCAGTTTTTTATCAGATGGGCATATGCCAGTACGTACTATCAGAATGCACCCAGTGCATCAAAAGAATGTAATTGTTCATTTTCTTAATGAAAATTACGTTTTTTATCTGCAGAAGAATAAAAACACAAAGAGAATTAGAAATAAATAAACAAAAAAAAACATAATCAAAAACATAACCAATCAGGCTCGAGATGGCCTCTAGAGCCCAGAAAAACATGCTACAAGCTCATTAGTTGTAAGTTGTAACTGGTAGTGTAGTAGTGATTTCAGTTTGCTCAATAGAATTAGGTGCAGAACTGGACTTCATCATACTAATGCTCACTTGGGAATGTAGACTAGCTTAGATTGGTAGATTGTTTAATTTGGTTTTTGTTTATAAATTTTAATCATTATTTTTCATTGATTTAAATTTGAACCATATTAGTAATTTCTAGAGTAAAAATGTTGGAGGGCCACAATCATTGTTATTTTGAAAGTAAAAATTGGTTTGTAAAAGAATAAAGATGCTTGTAACGAATCAATAGTGAATGATGCCCAGATTCACATTTCTTTAATCTCTGACAAGCAATGGGAACTTTGGCCTAATGTGATGTCGATGCATATGTTTTCATGAACAAAGGAAGACCGACAAAGACATGCTTGTGTTGAAATGCATTATGTGAGGTATTTTCACAGTTTACTTGCACTGGAATGATTTAAATTTTGAACCAGGTATTTTCGATGGTTGTAAAACAATGTGGGCAATGTTAGTCCAAGCATATATTTGCTAAATAATTATGGCGAGGAAGAATACCAACTCAGCCAAGTAGGTAAACTACTATTCTTACTTCTATTCTATTCTATTTTCTATCACTTCTATCCACATTCTCTCTCTCTTTCCATCATTTATATATCATAAAAGCAATGCGAGTGAAAGTGACTAATGAGGATTTTGTGAGTGAGAGCAAGAGTTTATTGATTATTGCCTTGTATCTTTCATTGCTTCCAGTATTCTTTTATTGAGAGAGTGATTGAGAGCTAGCATCAACTTTCAAGTGCTTGTAATAGTTGAATTACATCTTTGCAACATCATGATTGTACCTCTCCCATCTTCTAGAGGAATTGCACATCATGGCTTCCCCAAGATCATGGAGATTTATTGGTGTGTATGGGCCTATCAATGACTTTAATCATGATAAAACCCTTGGTAATAAAGGCATTCAATCATTTTCTTGGGGACTATCCCTTATTTTTCATGTGTAAGAATTCCTACTGTACTTTAGACTCTTGCTACTTAATCAATAGGATTTAGATACTAACATTCACCCCATGCACTTTTCTTTCCTTCATATTTCAAGTCCAATAAGTATGGTTAATTCACTTGAGCTATTAAGTTACTGGTAAAGAAAAGCCAAAAACTAGTTATTTACCTTGATTTTAGTGCATTCAAGATACATAAATTAAACATATTTAATCTATTTTTTCCACTTTTCTACCATAAAACAGAAAGATTAGCTTGCATATTTTCGATCTTTGTGCAGAAAGAGAGAAATTATACTTCTTTTTCAATTTACATACACTAAGAATCATAAGAATTCCAAAATTACTAAAAGACAATGCTTTAAATTGCACTTGAAGTCATAAATACAGTCTAAAGAGCCCATTGTACATGCTGTTTTCCACGTTTGGGGATCTGTAAACTGCCATGGATATTCCACTGTGTGAAAATTTGGATGCCCAAATTCCTGCTGCAGCGACTGATTATGTTTCTCCTATTTGTTAATTACTGAACAAAAATATTTACTGTTTCCTACAGTAAAAACTGAAACAAATACACTACAGTCTTCACCATTTAAATAAAATGTGGAAACAAGAAACTGAACAAGAAAGAAATACAACACATCTACACAGTTAATTTTGGACAAATGTCCCCAGAAAAACCCAATGCGGGAAAATTAGTGCAGCAGCTCTTAGGGTTTTACTATTATGCAATAGTAATTTTTAAATACAATCTCTAGATGCCTTCCCAGCAATCCAGTTACAAATAATATCACTGACAGAGAGATAAGTGAGGTTACCTCACACTATCACCAGAAATCCTCGCTGATGCAGCCACTGAATGAACTGCCTCTACGCAGTCACTACGTTATCCCAGCATCACCCCTTCAACTAATCGATTTGTTGCCCAAGAACTTCGATTTGCACCTCCCAGTCTCACACCCTAGCTTTTGGCTTCTGCAATCGATTCCTTCAGCAAATTTTCGGATTCCCTCTTGGCTTCTGCGCTGCCTCTGCATGGCTCTGCGTTAGGCTCTCTGCCTTTGGGCTGCCTCTGCTGGATCTCTCTCTCTCTTCTCTGTTGAGTATTCTCCGACCGGGAGAGATTTCCCTTCGAATACTATCCCTACCCTTCACTACAAAAGATCACTATCGAAAATCTCTCTGGCAGCTGCTCTGCTTCAGAAAATCAAACTTTTGATCTCCCCTCTGTGTGTCTTCAAGTGCCCCTCAAATCTCTTCTTATATCTTTCTGTTGGACAACCAACGGCCCAAATTAACTTTTAATCAATGGCTTAGATCATTTTGGCTTGATCCTCGTCTTCTTTTAGAAGTTACACCCACAGTTTAGATTAATACCCATTAATTATTTCAATTTCCTAAGTTTAGACTTAGGGTCCCATTAAAAATAATTAATTGTTTAATAAAACTCTCTCGGGGTGGAATTTTCCAAAACGATTTCTAGGTATTGGAGAATGCATGTGTTTAAGCCTCCCTGCAAATTTTGACACTTAGAGTACATCTGATGCTACCAGAAATCAACAAACTGGATAGTGGACAGTTTGTCACAACAGATTTGATAAAATTATATTCAAAATCTGAAATTCTACACTATTACAATTTTATTAAAATTTTGGCTCCGTAGATTTATTGTTAACAGTGCATGCATGTGAATGAAAATTATGTAGAAAATAGAGATTAAAACTCACACATAAACATATATCACAAGATATGCTCTAGGAAACCCTTTCGAGAAAAAACCCAGCTGGAAGGTGAGGTCTCTCCATTCTTTTTCCATGCCTGGAAATATGGCTACAAGTACAAAGAAGTATACCCTGTGGCCCGTCGCCCGTGGGCTACTACAGTGTACAAATCTTCTTTGTGTGCTCTACCTCCCATCCCTCTTGGTTATTTTCGTTCAGTGATCAAACAAATGCACTCAAACCAACATAAATCCATCTTAAGTACGGATCTAACATGAGCCGAGAGGGATCAAACTTTTTCAGGTGCAAACTTATTTTAAAGTGCAAAAAACAATGTGTAATTTTTCATTGTTTAAGTTGTATTTTTTAATACTATAGAAATTATATAATTTAAACTTGTAAGTCTAAAAAATCTTTGTTGGATCTCGCCAAAAAAACATATACCTTAAAAAGAACTAAACTGTAAAATACGGAGACCAACCATATAATAAAATAAACAACAACAACAAAAAATAACAATAAAATATTTTCTTTTAGCATTTATTTTCTATATATAGATATATATGAAGTTGATATCTACATAAATTAGTTAACATAGATCTTCAAATAGTTTATTTAAATCACATGTTAAAATATTTTTGAAAAGTATAAGATTTAAACATCTTACTCACATATTTTTTTTTACTCCTAATTATTTTAAATGAAATTATATTAGGTCATATGGACAACTAATTAAACATGCATAGCATATTCTTTTTTGTTTTTTTATTATAGCCGACATTGTTTTTCTATTTAGAGAAAATTCTATTTTTATGTTAAGAGCGACACGCTTCAAATCCACATTGAGTACAGACATACTTACACATCGCCTTCACATTGGGCTGTAGAATGAGCCTCTCGACTCAGAATGGAATCCATTTTTCTTCCTAGTGGCCCGACACAATCCAATAGCCCACTAATGGTTAGGTTTGACTGCCCCAACTCTTAACCAGAGTTACAATATAGACTCTTCCAAAGTCTTTTGCATCATAATCATGTGGCTAACCCCTTTTCCATGAATAATGGGAGTTGACATGGCATCCTCTCGAACCATGGTGGTGAAAACAAGAAGGTCAACTTCTGAGTGGCATAACTTTCGCATATGGACTCCGATTGACGTGCTTCTCGCGTCGTTGGAAAGATCTTTGTGTGTAGAATAGCACGAATAGGTGCTATGCTAAAGCAACAAAGTTTTACCAGAAAACAATGTCATTGGATGCCTCAAAATGCTTCCAAAAAGTTTCAAGCCCTATTTTGCCAAACTGCGTCTCACCGGTAAAAACGGTCCCATGAGCTGATTCCTCCACTTTCCCCACTTTGAAAGCATCAAGATAAATTACAAACAACGTAATGATCCAATCTGGATCACACCTCCCCATTTTGGGAGGCTTGTGATCTCCAAAATCTTCTACTGAATGAGGTGAGGAAATTTTTCCTCCACCTTCTTTCTAGTGTACCATTTAGCTTTGCCTGAAAGTTGTACTTTCAACCCAATCTGCCAAAAGTCGTGTTGCCCCTGTCTTGTAGTTCTAGACCTTTTCTACAAAACTGTATCTTCTATCAACTTTGCCTTAGCATCTAGTGCTAAATCCTCCACAGAAGGTAGGACTTGTTCCTCTTCTTGATCTAGCATGGAAAGCTCATAGAGTTTCAAATTCTCTACATTCACAACTAAGTAAATGCGCATATATTGTGGTAAACCGAGTCGATAGGCATTATCACCCATCTTTTCCAGTATCTCGAAAGAAACATACCTTAGAGCCTTGATTTCCTTACTAGGCCCCTATAGCCTCTCCTTGTTCAACTGTAGCCATACTTTTTCTCCCACCTTGAACGATTTCTCTGTTCTATGTTAATCATGCCTCGCCTTACATTTCTCCTATGACTTTTGCAATGTCTCTTCTACATGTAGATGGATCGGCCTGATCTTCTCTATAAACTTTTTAGCCCTCAAGGCGTCTCCTATAAGATCGTCCCTCACTCCTCCTTGCTGCCCACATGCAATATCCAAAGGTGAAGGCGGCAAATATCCAAAACAAATTTCAAATGGGGACTTTCCTATAGAAGTATGGATTGCTCTATTGGTAAGACTGTTATCTTATATATATATTATATATATATATTATTATATTTATATATATATTATCATATTATCATTTCAAGTCTTTCAACGCTTTTGGCTGTATCCCCTCAAAAGTTGCACCAAAGTCTTGTTGACTACTTCTATCTCTCCATCTGTCTGTGACGGAATGTTGTAGATCTCTTCATCTTCGTGTCCATCTCCCACAATGTTGTCCAGAATGCACTGAGAAATCGTGTATCCCTATCTGAAACAATGCTCCTTGGTATCTCAAAGTGCACCCGGACCTGTCCAAAGAACAAGTTTGTTGCTTCTTTCCCACTAATGGTCTTTTTACAAGGCATCAAAACACACATCTTGTTGAACCTGTCAACTACCACGAACAAGTAGTCATGTCCCTTCTTGGTTGTTGGTAAACCTCCCACAAAGTCCATCGAAATGCTTTCCCAAGGACAAGTAGGTACAAGTAAGAGATGACATAGACCTTATTTCCTTTTGATAGGCTTGTTGGTACAACAAACCATGCATCCGCTTGTGAACCTAACTACCTGCTCTTCCATCTGGGGCCAATACACATACCTCTGCAAGTTGGCCACGGTCTTTCCTACACCAAAGTGCCCTTCAACCTTGGAGGTGTGAGTCTCTCTGATCAGTTGCAGCATGCAATCGCTCACCTTTAGGAACACAACTTATCCAGCCTGGAGATGGTAGTTGTTGACCACTCCATGTCAACGACCCCATGGCAAGTACACCCCCTTTTTTGCAAAAGGATATCGCTTGATCAATTTGTTTGTGTCGTCCAGTTATCATCATCAACTTGATCATCATGTTATAATGTAAACCCATTCTCCATGTATATGATGTAAATAATCTCAGCAGAACTATGTCATGTATGTAACAACCTAGGTAAACTTATCTTTCTAGTGATGATCTCCATTCTGAGAGGTTTTTTGTCTCACCGATCCATTCTCGAATGGTCTGCAGGGTTTTCCCCTCCAGTGTTGCCCCAAAGCCAGAATGGATTTTGTCACTAAGATCTTAGGCGAGTCCTAGTGTTCTAGATCGAGTCTATGTAAAAGTGATTTGGGAATAACCCTAACTATTGGTTAGGTTATTTTATTACAAATTTCTTGGTCTGTTGAATTATATTTGTGTCGCAGAAATGCGTAGTCTGTGAGGGTCTATTACAAATGGGTTTTCCCCCTTATGATGTAAAAAATATGAAAATCGTGATTTAAAGTTTCTTAGGGGTTGGAAAAATAATTTATCCCCTCATAAGTTAATTAATTAAATTTTCTGGCCAAAAATTAATTAAAATCCTAAGCCAGAAATTTAATTAATTCGAGTTCCTAGGTAAACTTAAA
Source organism: Pinus taeda (assembly GCA_000404065.3). Taxonomy (NCBI): domain Eukaryota; kingdom Viridiplantae; phylum Streptophyta; class Pinopsida; order Pinales; family Pinaceae; genus Pinus; species Pinus taeda. Next base: position 136,444 of record APFE030625952.1, read on the forward strand.
CTCTCCAAAGGAAAAATTCGTCGGTCCTAAAAAATTAGATTTTAAATGGTCCCGGGACTAAGGTAAATTAATTATTTTGCTAAATTTTAAACCTTTGTTCCCTAGGGGTTAAGTCAAAGTCAAATTTTTGGGGAAATTAACTCAAAAAAGTTATTTTTGAGTTAATTAAAATGCATTTGATTAAAAATTTCGAATATCCCCAAATATTTAAATATTTGGACAGATGAAATTAAAAAGAAATAAATAACAAAAAAAAATCAACGGTAGAGATTGCTTTGACGAAGATCACTCGAACCAGCCATTGGAGGATTTATCTTTAAATAGGACGTCATTTGTGAGTCGATTGATCCGATCTCCGAATCGTGTACTAAGCTCTCAAGCGCTTTTGTATACTTTTTTTGGAATTAATGCAAAAGTCCTTGGGGTTTCAACGTGTTGTGGTGTTCCTCTTCATGAACTTATGGTAACACTGTTTTAATTTTTGCTTAATGTTATGTGAAAATTATCAATCAATAGCTCTTTTAGAATAATTTGAATACAGGTATCTTATTTAGTTTATTAGATCTAGGGTACCTTTTAAATTTTGATCGAAGTAGCAGATATCTCTAATTATTCATAATTTCATTGTTGTTCTATTTCTCTACTTGGTTTGATGGTTGATCTAGCGTTTGCAGGAGAATTTTTCAAGTTTTCGTTGAGCGTTTGGGGATAGTTCTCAGTTGGACCAGCCAACTATCAGCGCTATATTTTCTGAAGAGCCTACTTCACATAAGCTTTAGGACTTATCTTAAGATTAAATTATTTTTCCTGCAAGGTATTTATGGGCTGTTTTGAGGAAAATTGATAAATATGGTTGTTGAGAGCCTTAGATTATCAGATCTGGGAGCGGAGCTGGACTCATACTCCTCAGATTTGATAGATCTACCATCTTTGTGAATAGATCTGTAAATTTATTTTGGTTTTCTAACTTGGGTTTCTGGGTTTTATTTATTTTTGTATATCTGGGTTTTGGGTGTTTTTGTTTTCATTTTTGCAGGTGCAGGGTACAGATCTGAAGAAAAGTTTTTTTATTTGAAGCCAAATCTAGGCCCTAGAGGGTAAGATCTGGCTTCAAAATCATTTGCAGGAGGCATTATCCCAGTTTTTTCCAGTTTGAGGGTTTTCCAAATTTACATCTGGGAATTTCATAAATCTTTCTTAAAGCAGATTTTAAAATCTGGAGGATATTGGCTTAACAAATAAATTTCTGGAAATTTTTCACGGGTTTATTGGGCTACCATATTCCTTTATGTCTGCTGCATTTTTCCCTTTGGAAGAATTTGAAATCGTTTTCCTGTTGCTGCTCAAATTTTCGATTGTTCTTCTCTTACTGCCATTTTCGTTGTCTCTGCCAGCTTATATGCAGTTAAACGTTGCTCCTTCACCTGCATTCTTGCAGCCCTAGCTCTTCCTCCTGATCGCAACTCCTTCACTATGAAAACCCTCTCCAAATCGAAGCTCCAAGCTGCCATCGCTCCATTCTTTCTCCCCTCAAATTGCAAGCTCCTCTCCTGCCATCGTCGATCCTAGCTCCTGCCATCCGCAACTCCTTATACACCTACGTCCCTTACTACTGCTATACTCCTCGCCTTCTTTGCTGCTGCATGATCCCTTGCTGCCCGAATCCCCTCGTCTCCTTAGCCTCGTCGTTGAAGCCTGCTGCTCCCTGCCTGCAAAACCTCTGTGTTGTCATCATCCCTTTGCGTCCCCTCCTGCAATCTCGATGTCCCCTCTACGTGAGGCTGCAGCTCCATCCCTCACAGTCTTTCTCCTCGACTCCATACGTCGTCGAAACAAACCTGCAAGCGAACTCAAAAAATCGATTTTCTTTTGTTTTATTTTTTTTGCTTTGATTTTATTTATGTTAGATTTTCTTTTTACATAGTTCGATTTATTTATTTTACATGAGTTTGCCTTCTTTTTTTTGTTGTTTTGATTTTTATTTAAAAGTCTAAAACATTCAAATTATATTTACATCTAATATATACATATATATATAATATATATATATTTTCTTTCAATTTTTTCCTTTGATTTGTTTTTGTGTTTTAAATTTCCTTTTAATTTGTTTTGATTTTGATTTTTTTTATTTTATTTTGCTTGAAAATAAAATAATAAAACCAAAACCCTAAAAAATAAAAATAATTTATTTTTTTTATGTGACTTTGAGACTTCAAAAAAATTAAATCAAAAGATAAATTTTCACATTAAAAGATTTTAAATTTTTTTATGGCCTTTGGGCCATTAAAAAATTTTAAAGTTATTAAATCCTTTCGATTGTTTTGGTCACATTAAAAAATCTTAATTGATCATTGGCGACATCAACTTGTTTCATAAAACTTAGCACATCAAAAAGTTTTCCTAAGGAATAATTAAATTTTAATCTAAAGTTCCCTCTTGGTGTCTTTTTGTGTTAAGGGTAAAATCTCTAAAAGAAAACTTTTGTGGTAATAAATATTTTAACTTCTCCATAGTCAAAAAGACTTAATTTTTAATCATCTCTAAAAGATTGACTACAGGCAATTAATAAATCTTATGGATTTGGGTCATTTAATAAAAAATCATTTTAATTCTGGAATTGTTAAGTGTTGTAGCATCTAAATTTCATGGTTCTTCAAAGAATTTAGATCTCTAGAAATTTAATTGCTAGAATATTTTGCATCTATTGAGATTGATCGACATATTAATTGCTTGAATTATTTGATGTTCATTAAATGTTAGATATTTTGCAAATATTTAGAGTAATTATCAAAGTACTCTGTCGTGGAATTGTAATAAATTACATCTCTTTGTTTCCTAAGCTAAGTATTTTTTGAGCATCTGTTGGCATTGATATTAAATTGTAAAGAAGTGTTTTTGTTCTCTTTGAGCTATAATTGTATCAAAAAAGATTTGATGTAAACTTGTCGTTTAATCGTGATATTTTTAGGGGTTTATCTTTTAGTCTTTTCATTTTGGTGATAAACGGCCTTTTGCGACACAAGAGTTTCTAATCCTCAAGTCTAACTTCATCTCATCATCTCGTGCACTTGCATTTTAAGTTAGTTCTACATAACTAAAATTTACTTCCAAGCATAAGCTTGGTCGATAGAGAGATAGATATCCATCCATCTTTGCTTGAGAAGCTTGCTTTTAATAGAACTTAAAACGGTGACCTTGCAGTCGTCAAAGCCACAGCTCTCTGCAGCACTGAAGGCACCAGGTATGTTAGATTTTCAGGAGAGGTATCGTTAATCACACTTTAGTGTGTGTCACCTTATCTTCTCTCTGCCAATTACTACGAAATCAGGCTCAACCCAGAAAGGATCGAAGGATTAAAACTTAGATAGGCATTTAACTAAAATTAACCAAGATTCTTGCATCTTACATTAGTTTTAGGATCTGCATTTCATATAAGATAGTCATTCATCTAAGCAACAGTTAATAATCGATTACTTGGTCTTGCTAAATCTTAATCAAGTACTTGGTCGTTTCACTGTGTCTCCCAAACTGGTTGGTTCCCAACTAGTTCTCCTTCATATTCCATTTTCCATAGGGTCTACCCACGTTAGCCTGCTATAGGGAGACAGTGTAAACGGAGAGATTGGGGATCAGGGTGATAGCCCCTGATCTGAGTCGTTGTCGCGGTACCTAGACATTCTGTGCAACAACAGTAGTCAACAGTGTTGTCGCCATCGTGCACAAGACTCTGACTCTGCAACTGTTGAAACACCTCCTTGAAGTCTTCATCCTCTGAATAGGCCTCTTTGTATGCATCACGAGTGAATGGCTCCATGCGCATAAGAGTCCCCAAAGTTGTGATTTTTGATGTGGGTGGCCTTGAAAGTATGTCGGCCAACTTGTTTATGTTTCCCTTCTTGTACTTGATCACCAAATGAAATTGTTGTAGAAAACCCATCCACTTGTAATGCGTAATTTGTTGTAGCTTACTCTGAGCTTGCATGTACTGTAGTGGTTGGTGATCTGTGTGGATTACTGTCTCATTTCCCATTAGATAGTGCTTCCACTTCTTCACAGCTTGCACCAGGGCATAGAGCTCCTTGTCGTAGGTAGGGTAGTTAAAATCTGCCCCATGAAATACTTTAGAATGGTAGCATACAATCCTTCATCCCTGCATCAAGACTGCTCCCATAACATACCCACTCGCATCTATCTCCACTTCAAAGGGCTCCTGCAAGTTTGGCAATGTCAGAAGTGGTGCTTGACTGATCTTCTTCTTTAGCTCCTCCAAATCCCTCTGCTGGCCCTTTCCCCACTGGAAACTCTTGCTACTTGTTGTTATGGCGTGGAGCAGTGTCTACTGCTGAAAAAGAGGCTATGAATTTCCTCAAGTACTTTGTTGCCCCAATGAAACTCCTGACCTCATAAACATTAATAGCACCAGCCATTTCACAATGGCCTCCATCTTGGCAGAATCTATCTTCAGCTCTCCACCTATCACATACACCAAAGGTTGTTGTGGAAACTCACACTTCTTTATATTTGCAAGCAGACAGTCCTTTAATGTCTCCAGCACCTACATCAAATGTGAGATGTGCTCCTCCCAGGTAGCACTATATACCAGCATATCATCCAAATAAACAATAACAAATGAATCTATAAAAGGGTGCAGTACATCATTCATTAATCTCATAAATGTAGTTAGTGCATTACATAGGTCAAATGGCATGACTTACTCATACAAACCTTGCCTGGTTTTGAAGGCGGTCTTCTAGGTATCTTCTTCTTTGACTCAAACCTGTTGATATCCAGACTTTAAGTCTAGTGTGCTGAAAATATTTGCTTGCTGCAGTTGATCCAATAGATCGTCTATCGTGGGAGGGGGTATTTGTTCTTGAGCAAGATTTTGTTTAATACCTTGTAATCTATACACATCCACCAAGTCTTGTCTTTCATTAGCACAATGATGATGGGTGATTGACATGGTGACGTACTTGGTCGAATGACACCCTGTTCCAATAACTGCTACAACTATTTCTTCATCTCACTTGCTTCTGTAACAAACTGACTGTATAACCCAATATTTGGGAATGGGGAGTCCAGCAAAAGTTGCATCTCGAGCTTCACTTCCCTCTAAGGCAGTCCTTTAGGTTCACAGAACACATCCATGTATCCTGTAGCAACTCTTCCAATTGTTGTTTTTGTTCCCCTCCAAGGATGCCTTGCCTCTTACTGACTCTTTTACAGACTGAGTTTCTCTTAAAAACAATAAAACATACTTCTTGTTGGAACCAATCAATGTATTAGCTTAATTCGCACTTACTAGCGAGATTTTCAACTTGCCTTTGTGTGCATTGATGATGAACAATTTTCCATCCTTGAGGAACCAGTATTGGTTGACTCTCCGCATGAATATTATATCTTGCATGTACATGTAGGGACTCCCTAACATGACTCCAAATACATCAAGGGGAACCACATCTAGTTCTACTTCATCAATTAAAACAGCACTGATAGCAAATCTAATCTTGCACTATTTTGTTACCTTCATCTCTACATCCTTATTTACCCATCCCAATGGATATGGGTTTGGATGATCAAGAACTTCCAGCCCCAACTTCTTGACTAGCTCTGTTGTAATGAGATTCGCCTGCGATCCTGAGTCAAATCTAATCTTGCACTATTTTGTTACCTTCATCTCTACATCCTTATTTACCCATCCCAGTGGATATGGGTTTGGATGATCACGAACTTCTAGCCCCAACTTCTTGACCAGCTCTGCTGTAATGAGATTCGCCTGCAATCCTGAGTCAAACAAAGCATCAATCTTTGTCTTCTTGACCTACATATTTATACGAAAGAATTTGGTCATGTCTTTCTCTTCGTGTTGCTGAAAGCTACTTAGATTCACTTACTTTTGCACTGATGTACATACGATCTTCTCATCCTTTTGAGCTACTTTCAACTTGGTTGCTCGAATCAATGGCCATGGGATAAAACTATGACTTAATGAGGGTTTTGAAGTCCTCCCACTTAGTCACTAGAGGCTCTCTCTCCAACCTTAGGGTCTCTATGTGGCTTTCCCACCAAGTCATTGCATGGCCCTCTAATTTAAGCTGCGTAAATGAAATCTTTTATTCTTCCTCAATTTGATGGATATTGAAATAAACTTCCAGTTGTTGCAACCAGTGATTCAGCTTCAAAGCATCTATCTCGCCATGGTATGGTTTGATATTGACCTTCGCTTCCATTTTAAACAGGCACTGTGATTGGTTAACGGCACTCGAAATGGGTTGATCTTTTTCGCGTTCTTTCTTCGGTCGGTTCTTTGTTTCTTCTCAATCTCTCGATCCCCCTTTTGATTTGTCCTCTGCATTTGAACCCACGTCTTCTCCAAATATCCCAAGCTTATTGCTCAGGGCCGCCATGAGTAAGTTTACCTTATGATTTATATCTGCAACTTGTTGTTCCAGCCGTGAAAACCTCACTTTTGCAAGATCATGAGGGTCATTAACAAATTCATCGGCCATGATTAGGGTTTTACAATTTTTGGCCCTGCCAATCTAGATCCTCTGCAAATCTCCACAAAATACCCAAGTAACCTACCCTAGTACCAATATGGTCCGTAAACTGTTGTGGATATTCCACTGGACAATTCATCATAGCGGATCTAATAAAATTATATTTAAAATCTGAAATTCTACACTATTACAATTTTATTAAAATTATCGATATGTATTGTTTTTTTTTTTTTTTAACAGAGTCGGTTACTTTTGTATTATAAAATTCAAAAAAATAGTTCTAGTACATAGTTATCGGAGGTTTGGGCGAAGAGGATCAAAACCGGGTGCGCAGACCCATTTTCCTCGATTCTGCCTCTATGACTGAAATTGAAAAGAAAACGGCTATATTGCCTGACAAACACACCACCTATCCTACGAAATTTACAGACCATCTTAGGGAAGTTTCTGAGTGACCGAATCATCAGGCATTGGGTTTCTCCTGGCACTAGCTCTTGTAGAGGTCTTAGCTTGATGGCTCTGAGTAAGGGATCTGATCTGCTGTACGGCTTCCTCCAGGTGGCTGCATCTTCCTTTCAGATTTTCGATTTCTTCCTTCTGCTTCTCAAGTTTCTTCCGCTTTGATCTGTTGTCCGCTTCGTAATCTTCCTTCAACTCATTGAAATGCTTAACGTATCTAATGATCATGACTGTATGGGCTTTGCACATGGTGCACTCTTTGCTGAAGAGCCTGTCTAGATTGATTGTTGGTTCCTTAGGATTCTGCTGATCCTGATGGTCCTCCATGTTACTTAACAGATTGCAAGAGGTAGAGCAGGGAGGGGAGAGATGGGGATCTTGGAGAAGAGGAAGGTCTGGGAGAAAAACGCTATTGCAGAGGAGTGAGAACAGAGGAGAGGGGAGCGGTGAGCGCTGAATGTTGAAGAAAATAGCCTACGAAGAAGAGCCGGAGCCTCTGCAACTGTCAAGACACAGAAGGTCAGTTACAAATAAAACTACTGAGCAAACTCTATCATTTACCAGAAGCGAGTGGCAGAGCACTGGATCCCAGTACGAGATGGCCGCTTCAGGAGGGAGCCTTCGTTTGGAGAGATCGCTGATATGGAGCCTTGCGTTGTTATGCACTGTGGGAAGACTAATAGCAAGGCAGCAATAAATAGAAACAGAGAGGTTGTCCCGATGCATAATCCAATTCTGGGCGGATCTAGTCTTGGGAAAGGAGAGATCCTCAGAAATGATGTCTCTGATGTCAAAGAGCTTGCAACGGGGATGGGCTCGATCACGCGCCCTGAGAATGGCTGCGCTACTCAGAGGCTGTATCATGAAGAGACAGAGCTTAGTGATCATACCCGTATCCTGAGAGAGGATTAGATTCCTTTGCTGCCAGGTTGGGATCCCGAGGGGATTTGAGAGTGAGGAGGGAGATTTGGGAGAGGACCGAGTACTCAGAAGGTGATTCCTGAGGTGACTTGTGTGCAGGAGCGATGGAATGGGGAACGCCCGCCTATGGAATGGCTTTTTCGTAAACTTCATCATTTTCCTTGACCTGACCTGTCCGCCTGCCAGTGGCTTTGTTCGCTTGTTCATCCGCCTCTGTATTGTTTCCCCTGAGAACGTGCTTGAAGGTGACATCGTTGATATTTCTGAAGATCTCCATTATCCTGCCTTTAATGCTGTTTAGGGCCATTTGCTTGAAATCTTTCCCAGAGGTCATGGCCGCTATTATAATTGCAGAGTCGCCCATGATAAGAAGGTTTTGGAGGCCTAGCTTTCTGGCGATAGAGGTCCCCAGGAGGAGGCTGTAGGCCTCAGCCTTGTTGTTGGTCATGCAGCCTAGTCCCCATTCATATTTGACTATGGTTTTCCCCTGAGAATCTTTGATAATTCCTCCAGCTCCAGCTTGGCCCGGATTATTATTTGATGCCCCATCAAAGTGGAGGGTGGGTCTTTTCTGCTTTTGAATCCAGTTATTGACTTCTTCCTTCGTTCCTCTCAGTTTCCAATCCAGATTTCCTTTTCCTTTGTATTCTTTATTTTGAATTCTTGTTTCATACTTGAATTTGCTCATCCACTCTTTTACACTTGCATCTATCAGTTCTGGATCTGCCTGGATTATCCCATTTGTTTCAATGGTCTCTGTAACGAGTGCAATCGTTTTAGCAAGAGTCCTAGAAATATCTGGCTTCATGTTGTTGAAAATGCACTTGTTTCTGGCGAGCCATATCTGCCAGCAGAGATTTGAGGGGATACTGTTCCACGTCCTTGTAGCTAGGTTCTTTCTTTTGCTAGATTGGGGAAAGCTTTTCCCCCAGCTTTTCTGAAGGAGGGTGATCTGGTTGGGGAGATCGCCAATGATTAGAGGGCTGGTAATGAGATTCCAGCAAGACCTTGCAAAGGGACACTCTATAAAGAGGTGGCTACTGCTTTCCTCCTCCTCCCTGCACATGCAGCATATTGAGGGGCCATGGATGCCCTTCTTCCTTAGGTTTTCCGCAGTAAGAATTTTGCCATGAAGGAGGGTCCAATTGAAAAGTTTAACCTTTGGCAGACATTCAACTCTCCAAGCTACCTTGTGAAGAGGCCAATTATTTATCGCTGAGGCGTTTTGGAGGGCTCTGTAGCCCTCTTTGACCGTGTAGCAGCCTCCATTTGGATCCCAAACAAACTTGTCGTCTGACAATCTATTTATAGGGGCTGAGCCAATGAGAGAAGACTTGAGTTCTGTCCAGATGTTCATGAGGTCATTGGGGAGGGCGAGAGATTTCCAACCTTTCCAGCAATTTTGATCCCAGAGAGAGATGTCATAGAGAGTTTTGAGGTTTGCCTCCTTCATCCATCGTTGCAGGGGCCCGAAATTTGGAAGAGATCCTCTAGCCTCCGAGCCCATAATTCTGTCCTCCCAATGCTGATACCTCTCCCATTGCCCGGAGCTCGTGAGGTATGAAATTTGAATTGGGGGAGAGATTTTTTGATCAGCTTCCACACTGGAGTACTTTGTCTGTCAATAACGGTTTCTGTGAGGATATTGCTTTTTGCCCCATTCAGATATTTTCTCTTGATGATCTCTGTCCACCAAGCACCTCGCTCACTGAGAATCCTCCAGATTAATTTAAAGCCCATAGCCATGTTTGCAAGCCTTGGAACTCTAATTCCGAGCCCTCCTTTTGCTAAGGGGAGAATGACCTTACTCCATTTGACCAAGCTGAACTTTTTTGTGTCTTGCTTTCCTCCTTGCCACAAAAAACTTCGAATTATCAGCTCCATGTGCTTATGGATGCTCGTTGGAGCAAGAGTGATGGCGAATTGATAGATTGGGAGGGCTGAAAGGATGGCCTTAATTAGAATTGTTCTGCCTGCTAAGTTAAGCCAATACACTCCCCAGCTCTGAAGCTTCCCTCTCAATTTTTCAATTAATTTTACCCATATCTCAGTTTTGATTGTTTCCTTGGCTAAAGGCAACCCCAGATACATGAAGTGGGACCAGTTCCCTTGGGCAAGGATCTCCATGATTAAAGAGATTCTCTGGGTTATGTGTCTTGGGACATTCCAAGTGTAGATCATACATTTGTTGTTGTTTAATTTACCTCCAGAAGCTTATCGATATGTATTGTTAATAGTGCATGCATGCGAATGAAAATTATGCAGAAAATAGAGAACAAAAAAATAAAAGCTCGCACACACATATAACACGAGATATGCTCTGGGAAACCCTTTCGAGAGAAAACCCAGCTAGAAGGTGAAGCCACTCCGCTCTCTTTCTCTGCCTGGAAATATCGCTGCCAGTACAAAGAAGTATGGCATGTAGCCCGTGGGCTACTATAGTGCACAAATCCTCTCTGTGTTTTCTACCTCCTATCCCTCTTGCCTATTTTTGCTCAATTATGGAACAAATGCACTCGAAAGAATAGAATCTTTTTTCCTCCTCGTGGTATGGTTATAAGACAACCTAATAGCCCACTAGTGGTTAGGTTTGACTACCTCAACTCTTCACCAGAGTTACGATATAGACTCTTCTAAAGTCTTTTACATCATAATCACGTGGCTAGCCCCTCTTCCATGAATAATGGGGACTGACGCGACATCCTGTCGAACCATGGTGGTGAAAACAAGAAGATCAACTTTTGAATGGCATAACTTTTTGCATACGAACTCCGATTGACGTGTTTCTTGCGTCATTGGAAAGATCTGTGTGTGTAGAATAGCATGAAAAGGTGTTATGCGAAAGCAACAAAGTTTTACCCCCAAAAAACGTCGTTTGATGCCTCAAAACACTCCCGGAGGCTTCAAACCTTGTTTTGCCAAACTGGGTCCCACTGGTAAAAATGGTCCCCTTACCTGATTCCTCCATTTTTTCCACTCTCAAAGCATCGAGATGGATGACAAGCAATATAATGATCCAATCCGGACCATTTAGATTCAGCATTTTTATTTTAGATTTCAATTGGGTTACATGCACAACACATTGTTAACTTTCTGCATTGATGTCCATGCATTTGGGATAGTTTTAGAGATTTTTGGCTTGCTGTTTTCTATACTTCAATCAGATATTACAAACAGAACAGCAATCTATTATTGGTCTAACGGAACTTCTAATATTTTACTGACTTGTGGTTAATACCTTAAATAAAATAGGATACCCCAGAAATTAGCAAGCATTAACTCCAAAGAGGGAAAGATCAAGCAAGCTGACAGCGGCTTCATTTCTGATGTTATCCAAACTCCCTTAGGAATTGCCAGGTAAGAACACCAACCATACCAATAATCTCTGAATCTTATAAACCCTCTAAACAATCATAACAAAATAAAAATGATGATACCTAGAACATAATGAAACCATAGAAGACTGCAATGTGGCCATACCTTGACTTTAGCAGCATGTTGAGCGTGCCACTCAGACCAATTCTGCAACAGCTCAGATAGTTTCTTCTTGCTTTCACTGATATGGAGAGAACAAGTCAAAGAGCAAACAAATTGCTTAAAAAAACACAATAAATAATCAAGTAAAGAAGCAAATATTGTTGTTGCCTTGGATGGAAGTCACTAACCTTGATAGATGGTTATAAACAACATGAACATAAGGCTGATCATCACTATATGATAAACGAGGCCGTTTAAGTGATCTAGCTATTTAAATTGTGTCAAGAAATTCTTTAATTCACATTTAATCAGAACTGGCTTAAGACCTAGTGTGAAAATCAAGATGTAAACATAAGAACTTTTTCAGAAACACGCACACAGTTCTTTATTATTTAAACTATTGGGTGCATCAAAGATGCTCTCAATTTTCGCAAATATATTTTACATTTTAAGAAATTAAGATTTTATTGAAGGATAAACTGAGAAAATATGAAAAAGGCACGCATATGGAAAGAGGATACGACTTATGTCAACCTTTACACTCTCACTCTCATTGACAAATGGGCTTCCATTCTCTCCAACTAAGCCAGATTTCACATGGTTCACTTTGCAATCAACAGCTGCAACTATTGGGAAATGGTTAAAGACACAAATTCATGTTCTGCTGCATCTTATTAAGTTTTAAGTTTTAACACCTTGATTGCTATCTTCAAAATATCATGGTTTTACTTACTTCCATCTTTGCCTACGTCCTCCACATATGGACTATTCTTCCTCTCATACTGATTACTCTCTTCATGCAGATCAATTTTATCATCACCTTCCCTTCCATTGGAATCCTCTTTATTCACTTTCTGTAAAATAGAAGCCCCATCCCCATCATACCCTTCTTCACTATCTGATGGCGGAATGGGTGGAAGTTCAATATAGTCTTCAGAGTCCATTTTGCTATCAATTGGTAATGTTAATCTGCAAAAATTAACACCCACAAAGCTTTATCAGAAAAGTAAACAATAAAATGAACAATGACAATAAACAAAACCTCTTAAAATGTAATCATCTATTCATCTTTATGTAAAAGTGAGAAAATATGTGAACAGATATTTGTAGAACTTCACTTTCCTCACAGACTGTGTGACTCATAACATGGCCCTTCTACAAATTATTGCTCAGAAAAATTGCAGGACCTCTAGGTACTCAAAAAAAATTGCAGAACCCACTAGGTATGTAGAGATTTTACCACAGAAATCCATTATCTGCAAACTTTGATTTTCAAACAAAGTTTACCAAAAATACCCAGAAATTGCAAAATTTGCACAAAAAGTATTGATCAAGTTTTGCAAACACTCTCAAGGCAACCAACCCTTGAATTAGAGATTAGTTCAGACATGCATTTTTAATCCGTGTCATGAAGAATTTAAAGAACATTCCTGAGCAAAATCACATAGAAAATTCATATAATTATTCAAGCAAGTTTTTCCCAAATTTCCAGCATCCTAAATTTTTAGCAAGTCTTTTGGCATCTTAACTAGTCCATGAACATCTCTTAGCAGCATGCAGGGATGATTAACACAGAATTATGTATTGGACAAAAAAAATCTTACAAGTTTCATCTATTTTAACTGATAATATCAAAAAGCTTTGACCTGCTTTGTGGATAAGTGGCACATTTTGTTGGGAAATTTTAATCTGTATGTTCCTGTTTTCTGTGATGCAGTTAGCCATGGTCAAAGAAAAGACAAAGACGCTTATTTAGATTCAGCAAAAAAATTCATGGAACCCTTCCCACTTTATTACACAAACATATCCCAGGAATAATTTTGCTCAACATTTTTGCAGATTTTTGCAATAAGTATGGGGTTTATTTGTAGTAGATTAACTATTGTTAGTGTTGATTGAATTGGAAATGTTTTAGGCATGTGGGATGGCTATTGAAGGACGCTGTGTCAGTATCAAATGCAAACTTTGCCCAAGGTTTTTACAGGGGATTATCCAATGCAAACTTTTCCCAATGTCTTTTCAGGGGATTTACCATCTAAAATCCCACCAAGCACAACTCCCTGGCATAGATACCAAGCCATGTGCAAATGTCACCCTAAAGTTTGAGCACAAGCTAATGCTGCTCTTGATGAAGTTAAGAAGAAAAAGGAAGAAAAGCAATATATGTTGATTTTATAGCAGGTGGAGTAGCAAGGAGACCAACATACCCAAGCGGGGGGGAGGTATGGTAACTGATATCACCTCAAATGCTTTGCCTTCTGCATGCCTTGTTCCTGATCTTAATACCACATTATTATTCTCCATTCTGAAGCAAAATCTGGGGCACAAACTTCCATCCATTGCCTCCTTGGGATAAAAAACTAGAAAATTTAACAGGGTCCTGCCTTTCTCAAACTGTACTTCAACTCCTATCTAGTCATGCAAATTTTCTTTTTTCTTTCCTATTTGGATGAGTAGGGACCTTATATCCAGATTGATTATTTATTGCAATGCTCAAGGGCATGTCACCCCACAAGAAACACCTGCTCACAATCCTATTCACATTCTTTAATATCCTAGGTCATAATAGAATGCAACTAATATTATATGGCAGGTGGAAAAATGTTAATATACAGCCAATCCACATTATTTTGGACTCCATGTGCAGCCCATTGATTTGATATTGATGTTAAAGCCTCTTGGTAAAGTTTACATTGTTAATTGTGTAGTTGAGGAGGCAAAAACATCACAAAATTCCTTTATAACCATGCCTCAACACTTAGCATTCTGAGAACATTGACAGAAAATGGAAAATACTAAATAGATTTGCACTGCCATCACCCATTTACTACCAACTTCATTTCTATTCAACCCATCCTCAACTTCATTTCTATTCAACCCATCCTCAACTTTCAAATGGAGTTCAAGGGGATGTTTGTTTTAGCTGAGTGGTACGCTCATCCATTCAACAAGAAACAGAAAGTGAAGCCTATTGCTTCACCCATTTACAGAGATTCCTTTTGTGTTGGAGTACAAGAGGTTTATGCGGTCAGTGAGTCTTTGGTAAAAGTTCTTTTATTTACTGATGGTGACAAGCCCTCAATGATGCCATGGATAGGGCTAAATAAGCTGTCCAAGAATTTACAAGGTGGAGGGTGAAAGTGAGGAAGAACTCAAACACATCATGATTTAGGATTCGATTGTAATGAAACAACATGCTCCATCACCCACTTGATGCAGTTGGTACGTGGAACTTTGGGCCTTCCTTGAATGCATTAGTTATAACTCATGGCTTTAACTTAGATAAATAAGGATGTGGTTTAATTCTTTACTTTTTCTCACAAGATGTTGCCAGTTACAAAGGTATGTCATCATTTACAGGTTTAACTACAGCTGTATACGAGAGATGCCAAATAATTTGGGTGTGAAATGGCAGAGTGGGGGAGAAAGCATAATGCAATATAATTTTATTTGATTTTTTATTCTTATATAGTGGTGGAAAAATATGTAATTTTATTTGTTTTTCTTTTTCCTTGTTCGTTTGTGTAGATAGTCAATAGGCTAACTATGATGGACAAATACCGAGTCTTAAAAAATTTGCAGTTTGGGTGTTAAGACAGACTAGTAGTGCTGCAGTTTCAAGTGCAATTGGAGTATCAAACACTGCTTGAAATGAAATACCTACTCCAATCTTAGATTGTGGGTGAGTGGACAAAGAAACCACCCAATGTTGAGACTTAATTTTGGATTGTTGATAATTTAGAGCCATTTTTGAGGATTCCCCAGATTGGATAGATGAGGAGGACCAAGAGTAGAAGCCAGTGAGCATGACCGACACCAACCAAAAAAAGCGAGGCCCCAGCCCCAAGACCACTGCTAATGGAGAACCTACGACTAGTACTAGGCTCCCTAAAAGAGCCAGAGGGCATTGGTAGTAGATAAATTTAGACCTTTTGTTTAATATGCAATTTTGTTCAGACTCTTCAATTTCGATTCTTGGTGCTTAGCAGCTACTGATCGGCAACAGTTAACATATGATGTACATGATTGGACATATTAGACATCTTACATATGTATCTTATTTTCATATTTATGTGGCATTGGGATTCTCTGATGACCTAAAACCATGAATGAAACTTTTAAGTTCTAGGCATACATCATTTTACCTTTTAACTTTTTCACATTCTCAGACGAAATCAATCCATCAAACTGCTTTATAATGTTTTTAAAAAAGTCGATCTATGATAATTTATGTAATACTTTTGTTATTAGAATACTTGGTTCAGTGATATTGTCTGACATGAGCATTCAACACAAACTGTGACCAGTATCCACTATGTTATATTGGCGCAAGTATTATTCTATGTTGGATGTTGAAAGGGTGTATGCACTTCTGCAACCATGCTATCAAGCATAACATACTTGCCCCTTATTCAACGAGGTGGTCTAGTTGAATAGCAACTTTTCTATATAAGGTCATGTGCATTCATCAATCACAACTGGTTAAATGATCTTTGTCCTCTTACCAAATCACAAAATCTTTCTTGGGTGGGAAGGTTGTATCAAATGTATATTGATTTAAGTTAAATATGTCAGAATCCAGACACTTAACTTGGTGGAGTTATTTAGTTGACTCTAAAGTAATTTATCTGATCTCCAAAAACATGCTCCTTATGGCATGTAAATTCCTTACAAACATTTCCGTCCAAAACTATCTTACCTGAAATTGGGCAAGGAAAAGCATTCTAGCACCACTTCTCATTCTTATGCCATACCCATCTTGACACTACATCATCACATTCCTAATCAAATTTTCTCCCCAAAAACCCAGCCAGCACCATCTCTCATTCTGTTCCCTTTTCCCATTCCATTTCCTGTTTCCTATTTCTGGTAACAGGGTAAACATGAAACAAACATAAAACTATGAGGACTCTCACCTGGCATTTGTCTGCTGATAAAATGAAGTGCACCAAATTGCTATGCAACTACTCTCCACTCAAACATAGACAATACTACAATCAGTGTGTCACTGCTAGGTTGGGGCAGGAATATGATGACAGGGTGTAATGTCCCTTTATAATTAATTGCCCTAAGGTGTAATGTTCCCGGGAAATTAATTGCCCAAGGGACAAAATAGCATATCGATCCCTGTAGGCTACAGTCCTCAATAAAGGGGCAAAACCCCAAAATTCCCAATTTTGGGCAAGTTTTGGGGCAGCTGGGCAAAGAAATCCAAAACTGGGGTTTGAAGCAAAATTTACTCAATCATTTATTGACGAGAGACCCCTCTAAAAAATCTATAAATATGTGAGGGATGAATTCATTTTAATCAATCTTGGATTGGATCAATTATCTCTATATTATTTGAGCCTGGGACTCTGAGGGTTTTAAGACCCCTTTGCCTATCAATTTCGGTGGTGAAAGATTCCACCCTAGTAGATAAAAATATTTTGTTAAGTTTAGATATGTTTTATGCTTAGAGCAATTTATTTCAATTTTCACAGTTAGCTCAATATCTTTTCCAGATTAGCAATCAAATCAGCGTAATAGCAAATCGCAGATAGAACATAAACATAAATCGCAGAAGACAAGCCAAGACAAGAGGACACAAGATGTGGCGCTAGCCAGGGACAAACCCCAATGTTAGGAAATCCTTGATCAATTCTTCTTTCTTCTTATATGTTCTTCAATGGTTCAACAGAGAGAGAGAGATAGTACATATAAAATAGAAGTCAACACTTTGACTTATCTAAATAAGAGCATAGATCATCTCTAGGAAGATGATACATGAGGTAGTTGAACTCAGTTGAAGACATGTTGCTTCAACTGATTCTCCAAGGTGACTCCATCACCATGTTGCACCTATCATTGTGTTGCACCTCATCATCATGCTGCACCCATCATCACTATGTTGCATCTCATCAAATTGTACCCATCACTGTACTGTTGCATTATGTTGAACTCTTCATTACACTATGTTGCACCCAAATGCATGCTGCAATACCTCATCATCCTGCTGCTGCAGTACCTCATCATCCTGCTGCCGCAATATGTCCATCATTACCATGTCGTCCCATTGTTGCACCATACTATGTCCAGCAACATTGAGCTACATCATGCTGCACCACTACTGTGTGCACTATGATGCATTATATATCATGTACCCATTACTACTATGTTGCATTGTACATCATGTACCCATTGTTGCTCCTATGTGCACAATATTGCACCATACATCCTGTGACCCTTGCTGCTCCTATGTGCACAATGTTGCACAATACATCCTATAACCCTTGTTGCTCCTATGTGCACTATGTTGCAGTATACATCCTGCTAAGTTGTCTATAATGTTACTTTAGAACAGCGTTAAGGATAGCTGAAGGTGTGGCTTCTTTATCTCAGCGTTTAAGTGTGAGAGCATTCCTTCCATGATAGCAAGGGGATTCCTTTCATGATTGCATATAGGATAAGGGCTTTTCCTTTCATGACAGTAAGGGCATTCCATGTGTAGAGCACTTCTTCTAAGACAACGTTTAGGTGCCATCTCCATAACTGCGATTAGGGTCACCCTTGGGACAGCGTATTAGGTGAGGGTTGTCTTCCTTGACAGCGTAGAGGATTAGGGTTGTCTTCTTCACAATATGACTACGTCTTCCTTGACAGCGTGTTGGTTAGGGTTGTCTTCTTCACAATATGATTGTGTCTTCCTTGACACCGTATTGGTTAGGGTTGTCTTCTTCACAATATGACTGCGTCCTAGATCTAGGTCATGCAAAGCGCTGCTAGGGCATCATCTAGGACTGTGTTTAGAGCATCCTTTAGGGCAGCGTGTATGGGAGCCTCTTTATTGCGGCTAGGGTATCCCTTTAGGTAGCGTATTAGAGCAGGTTTGGGCAGTGTATAGGAGCAGGGATCTCCTCTCTTGGACTGCGGCTAAACCACCCTCTTTAGGACTGCGGCTAGGGCAGTATTGGACCTCTTCATGACTGCGGCCAGGTTGTGGCTAGGGCTCCTTGTTTAGTCTCCTTTCCTCCTGCATCTAGGGCTTCCTCCTCTTAGACTTCTCTTCCACTAAAACCCAAAAACAAGTGGAGAGAAATAAAGAGTGAAATGTGTGTTCAAATGACTATCAAGTCACCTCCTTTTATACTAAAACGTTGAGCACACGTGGGGGTTATTTGGTTGCTGGCCAACCTCAACAAATTGTCCCATAAGTTCATAACACAAATAAATTCATATCTCCATGAATACATATCGGAATCGAATGATATTTAGATCAATCCTACACCTCTCGATGAGAGGGATCCAAGAAAAATATCAGCTGCCATAAATAAGAAGACATGCATGGAGTTCGGCCCTAGTTGCCAATTTTAGCATAATTTTTATTTTTTTTTTTCTCTTTGTTCTGGCACGGGAATACCATTGGCGAGACAATGAAGATTTGTTTGCATTGTTTCTTTGTTCTAGCACAGGAACTGCTATCTGAAGGGCAGTAAAATTCTTTATTCCAATTTCTTGTCTTGCCCACAAAAGCAGCGAGATCTGTAGCGGATCAACTTCTACTATAGGTTCAGAGGTTGATTTACAGTTCAGTTACAGATCTTGTATGGTTCAGGATTTCCAGTGAAAAAGGCAACCTCACTCTTACTAAATTTTGTTCTGCGATTGTCGAAAGGAATAGCGTGAGGCAAAGGACTAATGGTAATGTATCACAGATCCGCAGTGGCTGAGCAAAATCAAGTGGAAATCGCGTATTTCTCTCTGGCTGAGTGAATACAAATCTAGTGGGTCTCGTAGCATATCTCTGTGATAGTCACATATTGACCGAAGTCCTGAAGGAAGGTGCATGTCCCTCAACATAATAGTGGGGGTTCTGGCGGAAGCACGAAAGTAACCATTTTGGTGTATGTTGACCACTAGGGTGGCACCTGATGATTATATGAAATCTCCATGCCCAAAGATGATCCAGAGGACACTTGTACCATCAGATATCATCAGTCAACAGAGTTTTTTAACTCTACTTCTATCTTCTCATCATCTTTCTTGTACCCAAATTCCACACCCTGCAGGGAATTGTAATAAGTGATACTAGTAATGATGAGTTTTTGAGTCTGTAATAAGCCTAGGATGTTGGGACTCAATCAGCAAAGTTGCAAACAAGTGCACCTTGGAGTGTTCTTTTTATTTGGTTAATTATCCCTTCTTTTTCAGAGGCGGATAATTTTCTGGGTTTTTTCACTCACTTTTTACCCCAAAGCCGAGGTGAGGATTTGAAGGTTGAGCCCCTAACACATCTTAGTGTCTAGAGTCGATGTATATTACCATACTAGATCACACAAAAAAAATTCATGGAATTTGGCTAGGTCTAAGTAGGATTTTTTAATAATTAAAAATTTCCTGCAAAACAAGATTTTTTAATTATTTTCTATGTAATGGTATAAATAAGTGGCCTTAGGAAATGTCTAGCGCATGTGACTACTCGAAATTCATCTTCAGAGGCCCAGCATCATCCTAAGACCCACTTTGGAGGTCAAAAAATGACTTATAGCCCCTCAAAAGCCAATTTTTCAAATGATAGTAAGCAAAAATGAGGAAAAAATTCAAAAAAATGAATAATTGGAAAAATTTATAAATTTTTCCAAAGTCAAAAATAAGTCAAATTTTGACATGGAAATTATGTGTAGAGTCAAGGGTGATGTGGCAAGCATGTGAGGCCCACCTCATAAGGTACAACAGGCTCAAGTCAAAGCAAGTCAAAAGGATGGTCAAAGGCCATCACGTAAGGTGCATGAAATGCTACGTATGGCTAATAATTTACATGTGATTTAATTCAAATATAATGGATTTGATTTAAGCCAAAGTCTTATGTTAAAAGTGTGAGTGGGGAGTGGACCCCGCCTCACCCTCCTACTCTGTGTATGGTTTATCAAAGGCAAATATGCACATGCAAATTAAAAGAGCTCCACGCACATGCTAAAGGGAAACTCCACGCAACAGAATTAACTGGTCAACGCTTCCAACAAGGAAATCAACGCAAGTATCAAAGATTTGATTAAGGATTTTATTGAGACTTTTGTGGAGAATGGCTTCCACCAACAGTCCACTTTACTATCCACCTATACGATGTTATCTACCTCAGCCATACGCACAACAACAGTTTTACGTGGGAGTTAACAACAGTTTTGCATGGCAAGTTAGCAACAGTTTTATGTGGGAGTTAACTCCCCTTATCTCATCTCCTCTAAACACATGTTCATATTCCAACACGCAGTCACCAGCAGTTAAAGAGATACGTACAGCAAGGAGGAGGGAACATGCACAACAGTTTATTCACAAATTTGAAGTGGCTATTATTTCCAGATTTGGTGGATGATTTGTCTTCAATTTACTTTAGTTTCTTCACACTTGTTACATAGTTGCTCCACAGAGATTATGCGCAGCCAGAGAGGAGATTTTCACTACTACACTCAGAGAATCATTGGACACTTGGTCAAATATCACAGCCACTAAGCAAATTCGAATTTCCTTTGGATCATCATCAACATGCCACTTGCCATTTCTCATCTTCATTGGGATCTCAGTCATGTGGCCACTTGGAAACTCGGTTTATGATTGGGATTATCTCCATTGCTACACTTGTCATTTCATCTTTCATTGGGATTGGCTCCCATAGTTCTATTTTAATGAGTCTTAAGCTCTCATTTTTTTAGAAGGAGCTATTGGGGCTAAAAGAGACTCTGCTGGATTTTGTATTCATTTTCATATAATAAAAGAGACTATGGGGTACTATTGTGTCAGTGTTCTCCTTCCATTTCTTGAGGTGATGTTATTTCCATTGTTGTGCTTTACATTCTACATGTATGTTGGATTATGCTAGTTATCATTTTGCCACTTGTTTGGAACAACACATGCAAGCTATCTTGTATGGTTTTTGGGATAGAGAAATACTCTAGGAAGAGGAGCACTAGAAGATTTTTGGTGAAATCTCTAGCCTTCTCCTCCATTGTATAATCTAATCCCTTATGATTGCTGACATCTTTTTGCAAGTGTGTAGAGATCTTTAGAGTTGGTTGAAGGATTTACTAGGGCGTGGAATAGCTCTCCAATAGACGAACTAACTCCCAAGAGCAAGAATATAAGGACCCAATCGGTTTGCCTCAAGGATCTCATCACACGATTTTAAAAGAGGGAGTTTCCTTTCCTCTAGCCTACTAAGACCACATAAATTTAAATTAAATATTTTTCTTAATCAATATCTTGTGCTTTCAAGGATTTTACTTGCTACCTGGAGCATTGTTTTAACTAGACAAGTATGGAGTTCTACTTGCATGTCTTGATCTAATTCTTGTACACTAATTGTAGATTATCATTTTGACTCTTTCATGTCATCTTTGTCTCCATTTCAGGATTGCTTTGCTTTCAATTTTTTAAGCATTCTACTTTTGTTTTAAGCAAAATACAATTTCATTTCTCAAAGAGCAAACACTTGGAAGGCACTGGTTGTTTATGTATTTCATGCTTATCTTATGATGGTTATTGCTCATATCAGTTTTTGCTTATAAATCTTAAAGAAATAATATATTTAACTCTAACAATTCTCCTAGAAACTCACATCTTTTTTAACTTAACTTTTCATTAGGGACCACCCCCCTTAGCTAACCTAGGAGATAGCTTAAACAGAGAGAGAAGGGATTTAGTGTGACAGCCCCTTCTCTGAGTTCCCTGCCACCAACCACACCTTGTGGGGTTGAAGGATTTTCTCACTGACTTGTAGGTAGGTGTACGCAACAGGGTCAACAGTGTAAACCTGTAGCAGACTCGACAGAGAGAGAAGGGATTTAGTGTGACAGCCCCTTCTCTGAGTTCCCTGCCACCAACCACACCTTGTGGGGTTGAAGGCTTTTCTCACTGACTTGTAGATAGGTGTAGGCGGCAGGGTCAACAATGTAAACCTGTAGCAGACTCGAATTGTAGTAATAAACGCAATTGAGTGTGACGGAATTGCAAATTGTCTGAAAAGAACGAGTCACTTGAACCTAACATGACGTTTAAAGTTGATACATTGAGTTTCTGAAGCAAGAAACCCTCCGTGGTAGAAGAACAAGACATCTAAACTAGTGCGAGGATTACTGGAGCATTACAATGCAGACCGATGTTTGTTAAAGAAGTCTTCTTAAGTACCGAAGTGCAACTGAGGGGCTCGTCCATAGGATTAAGTCACCTATGAGATAACCTCGATGACAAGGTTATTTTTTTCCTTTGCTGAAGAAGTCCGTGGAATTGAACAAATTGTTGATTATTACTATTTTTTAGGAGTATTAGAAGTGTGACATCCATAGACAATTCATTAGTTGTAAATTGTTGAATCTGGGATTAAACACAGGTCTTTGAAACCAATGTGGAAAAAGTCGAAGTGGGGATTAAATCGGCAAGGGTCCAGAAGTTGAAAAAGTCGCTAAAATCGGGAGTTTTTTGAAAAAGTCAGCAAAATTAAAAAAATACAAAAATATTCATTTTTTAAAAAATCCCGACTTTTTCAATAAAATCCCGAATTTTTCAAAAAAAAATTGAAAAATCGTTAAAGAAACTACCTCATTCACGATTTTTTGGAAAAAGTCTCGATTTAATCCCGACTTTTTCAACTGGGAAAAAATCGGCAAAAAATCGGCCGATTTAATCGACCAGCCAAAAAAATCGCATTTTGAGGATTTAATCCCGACTTTTTCCACACCGTTTGAAACCATAACATCGTTGGTTGAATTATGGCATTAGTGTGCAGTTGGTTAAATTTATGAAAAGTGGCATTCAGTTAGTTCAATTATGAACGTTGACTTTATTATTGAATGAATTTGGTGACTAATGCATGAATCATTCAATTGGGGAAAAGAAGGTTTATTGAAGAAACCCTCGTGTTCATAAGAAGATTCTAAGTTAAAACTACCCTACAACACTACAGTGGTATCAGAGCAGAGATCTTTCCAACCTGGATGATATTTAAAAATGGAGCCACCAAGAGCAAATTTTTGGCACAGGTATGCAGAATCTTGGAGAAAGTTAGACAAACAACAAGCAGAGATTTTTAGGAAAATGGAAGAGCAGCAAGCCAAAAATATTAACAGGATGCAAGAATGGAATAGAAGACTGGAAGAATATAACAAAATACTCTGACATATAAGAAAGAAAAGTTGGGACAATTTCTGAATAGTGGTAAGAAAAACAAGTGGAATGACACTGATCACAAGACCAAGCTTGAAAAACAGGGTATAAGAAAAGTTGAAGCAAAGACAAAAGCATGGACATGGTTGTATCACCCCTAAAGAGAAGGCAAGCAATCAATCAGAATTATTTGAAAGAAATGAAGATAGTGATGGATTATCCAATCATGGAATACCAACTTTAGCCGCACAATGAAGGTCGTACAGTTGGCAGTGACTTTTCTATTGGATCAGAGGATGGGCCACTGAATGGAGAAACACATCAAGAAAATATGGGTGTCGAATTTTTGAACTTGGTCTCTAATCGGGATCATAAAACTACTAAGGGTTTTGTCAAAAAAGACAAGGAACATTCAATTTTGAAAGTTTTTGGTAGGGATGCTGGCAAGCAAGAGTCTGATGGAGAGCTTCAACAAGAGGAATATATTAATAAAGGCCCATCTAGAGGAGATCACCACTCAATTGAAGCTAATGATATTATCCTTGTAGATGATCAGAAAAAGGGGAGGCCCAGAATCCGAGATTTTCGTGGCCTTCCGTCAGTTAGCTCAAGGAGGGGTTGGACTGGAAACTAACAGCGCACCAAAAGATCAGGTTAACCAGGGCACCTACGGACTGGCAAACATGATAACTTCCTTGTCATTGTGTCAAGGTTGGAAATTTCCCAATCGAGAGCGACGGTCACCAAGGGTTTCATAAACCCCATTGAGGGCTCAACCTCCCCTTTTCTCACTATTCCTTCTCCGACAGATTTTCTAGCCTGGAACGGGCAGCATCAGCTCCTAGAAGTGCACCAAGGAGGCAAGGGTTTTTGCATAGGGTTTCAAGGAGAACTGGCCCTAGGCTCCATCGAACTAAACACTGATCACGTCGTCTTAAACAAAGCGCCCAACAGACTTGAGCACTCACAGTATTTTACGCAATCCTTCAACCTAAGGGACAAGCCCCAACCCTCGGGCTACTTCGAAGGCCTAGTGAATAACGAACCGAACAAGGAGGAGGTAAGGGACTCAGCCCTGAGCACAGTCCGGCTAGAGAAGAAAGCAGTGAACCTAATCAACTGTCCCTTAAGCCAAAGAAGGTCAAACAATCCAAGCTTTCTAAGACAAGGGAACAGGGCAGAAATCTGGTCTTTGGAGAAGGTATAGGAATGGACAAGGCCACCCTAACAGAGAGCATGGTGCTAGTTGGGAGAGTACGTAGCAGAAACTACTCGCTAGGTAGGCTGAAACGATAGACCATGGAGGTTTGGGGGAATGTCCTGCCACAACTTCCTGCAGTGTTGGCGTTGTCTAGGGGATGGTTTGCTCTAATTTTTTATGAGCCAGAGGATGTCAACTGGATTCTTACTTGTTTCTGGCACATAAAGATGACCCCAGTGCTTCTAAAGAGATGGTCTACGCTATTTGATCCGGAGAAGGAGAGTCTGGGAGCAGGGCCAATCTGGGTACGACTACTAAGCCTCCCTCTACAATTCTGGTCTGAGGACATATTTCGGATCATTGGGGACGACCTAGGCACCTATCTCGACCATGACAAAACATATATGGACACTGGCATACTGGCGATGGCTCGAATCCTACTCTATTGGACACCAGGGATGGTTTGGTGGAAAGTTATCAGTTCCATATGGGATCTACAACCCGCTAGCAAGAACTGGATTATGAGGGCATCCCCTTCAGATGCAGAAAAAGCCATGAACTTGGCCATCTCTACAAAGCCTGCCCCCTAATCACAAGGCATAGACCTTCCTCCCCAAGAAGGTTCGCAGCGACCAACACACAAACAGATTTGGGTATGGCAGAGATCTCAGACATGCAATCCAGGCTGTCCAAGGGCCATGGCAGACGCCCTCCTACTACAACTAGTCTCCCTGGATCCGAAATCTTACACTCTGAGGCGCCGAGCACTAAGGCTCACTCCAAAGACGGCGTGGGATTCACGGGTACCTCTTCTCCCCCTATCTCTATTACTCCGTTTGTTTATAGTATTGTTGCTTCTAGTTCATGTCTGTTAACTTCGAATATTGTCCCCCCCCTCCTCAAGCTGAGCCAAATTAGTTGCACGGTGATTTCTGCCCCTCCCCCTGTACCCTTAGTCGTCCCCCAGTCAGCGAAACCCTCGGGGCCTCGACCTCCGGCTCATCCCACCGCTATAATCTACGCTCCATTCCCCCCCCCCTCCATGCCTTGGGATTAGAGTAAGATTCCACCGTTATAATCTACGCTCCATTCCCCCCTCCCCCAAAGGTCCCTCGGGGCAGACAATCCCGCATCTCCAAAGCCATCAAAAGAGCCAACCTTGAGGTGGCCCCAGGTATTCAATCTCCCATCGACCAGGTCCTTAGAGAAAAGGGGAACCCTGCGTCTGTGAACCCATGAAAGGCCCTTCCTTCAATTGTAGAGGGCTAGCTAGCCCCGACGAAAAGTTGGCTCTTAAAAGACTCCGTCAATCTGAAAAACTGGACTTCTTAATGCTATAAGAAACTCTTAGCAATGGCCAGCTGATCCTCAATACTCTAAAAACCTTTTTGCCCAACTGGGAATTCTTCTTCCTGGATGCCAGAGGTCGCTCGGGAGGTTTAGCTCCCAACAGTGAAAATAAGCAATGCTTGGGGAGAGCAAGGATTCATGGGAGCAGATATCATTTCTAACTCCCCCCTCCTTTCTCTGAGAATTATCAACATCTACGGGTCGTGCCACCACAGAGAGGCTTTCTGGGATAGCCTTCTTCAGCAGGATTTCATGCAGACAGATGACATTATAATT
This sequence comes from Pinus taeda, assembly GCA_000404065.3. Lineage (NCBI taxonomy): Eukaryota > Viridiplantae > Streptophyta > Pinopsida > Pinales > Pinaceae > Pinus > Pinus taeda. The sequence continues at coordinate 162,763 of APFE030625952.1, forward strand.
GGGGGAGATCTTAACTTCTCCCTGGGGATGGTCGAATCCTGGGGTCACAGGGCCCAATCAGACGCCCTCACAGGTTATTTTGAGAAAATTTTCGATGACCACGACCTCCTAAGCATTGACTCAGCCTGAAAAATACCTACCTGGAGGAATCGCCGAGTCGGGGAACATGCCCTAGCCCGTCGTCTAGACCGTTTCCTCATTCGATCCCATCTCCTAAACAAGCTAGGACGTATCAGACATTGGGTTGGCACAGGTGGAAGCTCAGACCATTCCCCTATCTTCCTGGATTTGGAAGATGGGGCCAAGAAGTCGGCTTCCCCCTTCAAATTCAAAGCAGTGTGGATAGGGGAAGAAGGATTCCAAGAACTCATTAATAGGAACTAGACCCACTATAATAGGGAGGAGGGGCCATCGCCAGGAACCGCCATAACTCATAACTTAAATCGGCTCAAATAGGAAACTATCGCCTGGATTAAGACCAACAAACAAAAGGATGAAAAGGAACTAGTTAAGATAGAGGCTGAGCTGGCCCTCCTCGATTCCCGGGGGTTGATGAGCTACACCACCCTTGACTAAAGGGAACAGCTGGTCAAGTTAGAGAAGGAAAAAATCAAAATACTTCGACGAGCTGAAGAGGCTTGGAGGCTTAAGAGCAAGGCAATTTGGCTAAAAGCATGTGATGAAAACACAAAGTTCTTCAAACAGTATGCCAGAGGAAGCTGGAACATCAACACCATCTGGGCTCTAAGGGACCAAAACGGAAGAGAAGCCAACACTTTTGCTCATCTGGCGAACCTAGGAGTCAAACATTTCTTAGATATCTACAAGAGCCCTAGGGTTGCTAACATTGCCGAGATTCTCCGTGTTGCTGAGGCAGTCCCTCTCTTCGTTGAAGAAGAGGAAAAGGAGCTTCTGAATGTGCCCATCACCCTTGATGAGCTGGAGGCCACACTCAAGAGCATGGGCAAAGACAAAAGTCCGGGGCCGGACGGCTAGCCCATTGAATTCTTCCACTTTTTTTTAACTCATTGGCCAAGACCTGCTGCTAGCTGCAGAAGAAAGCCGAACCTCTGGGACTATGCCCGAAGCTTTTAACTCCACCTTCTTAGCCCTTATCCCCAAAGTGGACAATCCCCAAACACTTGATGGTTATAGACCTACTTAACTCTGCAATTGCATCTACAAGATCTTCTCCAAGATCATTGCCCTTCGCATAAAGCCCATTCTTTCAAGAATGATCTCTAACGAACAATTTGTGTTCCTTAACCACTGCCACATTCAGGAAGCTATTGGCATTGCACAGGAAATGTTACATTTCATAAAATCCGACTCAAAAAAGGCCTCCATCCTGAAAGTCAATCTGTTCGACAGGGTCAACTGGACCTATTTACAACTCATGCTAACTCACATAGGTTTCCCCCACCATTTCATCAAGTGGGTGGGCTATTGTTTCACAGGGGTTTCTTTCAGTGTCCTGATAAATGGTGCAGCGTCAAACTTTTTTCATGCTGAAAGAGGGCTCCGACAAGGCTGCCCGCTCTCCCCTCTTTTGTTTCTACTGATAATGGAAGGACTCAGGAGACTCATATCTTCAACTAGAAACAATGGCACTCTAAGGGGAGTGAGAATCAGCGACAGGACCACCATCTCTCACCTTCTCTTTGTTGATGATATTATAATTTTTCTAAACTGGTCCTTTAGAGACACCTCTACTTTCATGGCAATCTTAACTCTATTTTGTAAAGCTACAGGAATGGAGCCGAACATTCCAAAATCAACAATCACCTTCAATTCCTGCCTTCCAAATGAGCAACGTTTCGCCTCCCAACACTTCGCCTTTGTGAGACAAGAACTGGATGTCGGCCTTATATACCTGGGGTTCCGCCTCAAGCCCAATGGATACCGCATTGCAGATTGGGCCTAGTTGATAGCTAAGACCGAAGGCCGCATAAATATCTAGCAACAGTGATGGCTTTCCAGGGCAGGGAGACTCACTCTTATCAAATCAGTCCTAGAGGCCATCCCGGTATACTGGATGTCTTTGGCTTGGATCCCAAAATGTTATATACCTAGGGGGGATAATATGGGGTACAAAGGGAGGTACCCAAGGTAATAATATAATAATGAGATGGGCCATAGTAATAAATAAGGTGGTTAACCCATATCATGTAAGGGACCACAAGTAGTTAGTAATGGGTCTATGGTATTAGTCGATGGTATGAGGGAACCATGGTAATGATCCATGGTATTGTATGTATGAGGCCTATATAGAGACTAGAGACTCCACGTCAAGGAATTGTGAAAGGATTATTGTATGAACAGGCATATGGCTTGTGGAGTGTTCTCCTTCCTTAAGGAGTGAATGTATGGTGTTGCCCTACCTTAAGGGTTTGATAAATAAAGAATCATTTCATATTATTTCTGGGTTTATTTGCATTATCTTATATTTTCATATCAGATCTATAATATTTTCGGGTTAGATCTATAACAAGTGGTATCAAAGCTATAACACAAAAGGCATCCATTGTAGAATCAAACAGATCTGTTGTAGATTCCTTTGGCGGGGACAAACAGATGGCAAAGCCTTCGCCTAGGTAAATTGGGAACAAATAGCAAAACCAAAAAAGTGGGGAGGCTGGGGATTAAAGGAACCCCAAGAGTTCGCCAAGGCTCTGTGGGCAAAATTGGTCTGGCAAATCATCACTTCGAACAACCTCTGGACTAAAGTGATCTATAACAAGTACATCTTTCCCCAGAGTACCACTGATTGGCTTCGTAGCACTCAGCATCACCACTCGAGGGCCTCAAACATCTGGAAGGCAGTCATCCAATCCATGAACATCATAAAATCAAGAATGGCCTGGAAGGTGGGGAATGGAACACAAATCAGAAATTGGGACCGATCCTTGGGTTGGTAGTGGAAACGCCCATATCCTCCCTCAAGATATGAGACGGGAGCTCAGTGAGGTGGGATACACCCTCCTTGCACACATCCAAGCGGAAGGACGGGATGAAGCACCTCACAGCCTTTGGAAGAGTTTCGACACTCTGGGCATCAAAGACAGATGGAGAGCGAACTGGTCTGGCTTTGTGGGAGGCCTGGAGGAGGCAAACGTAAAGATCACAGATAGAGAAGACAGGCTAATATGGGCTACAGCAAACACCAAAAACTACACCCCCAGAGCCGGTTTTGCCTCCATAATGGAAGATTGTGCTACAGGTCCACAATGTTGGTGGTGGAGGGCCTTATGGAAGCTGAAAGCCCCCCATAAAACGAGACTCCTTCTCTGGTCTATCCTCTCCAACAAAATTCCCACTAAACACAACCTGTCTAAGCGAAACATCCATGGGCCTTCTAGATGCAGTCTCTACAACTCAGCGACAGAGGACACGAATCACTTATTTCTCCACTGCCCAGTCTCGATCATGATCTGGAATACAATCACCAATGGGCTAAATTTTCCTTGTCATTGTACAGGCAGCAATATCAAAGAGGCCTGGGAGTCCTGGTGGTCCAAAACTGCCAATCAAAAACAAAAAACTCTGCCCCCCATTATATGTTGGGGCATCTGGATCACCAGGAATTATAGGATCTTTCAGGACAAGAACATTCTGGGTGCGGCTTTGTGCAACAATATCCTAGCCAATTACAACTCTCTCCCCGAAGACAAAGACCCCCCCGAATTATAGTCCTTGAAACTATAAACAAGGACCAGCCTTTGGCATACTTCGATGGCTCTGCCCCAACCCTGAAGGTTGTGGCAGAGGAGCTATCCTTCACCTGTCGAAGACAGTAATTTCAAACTGAAAGTGGGTCTAGGAAGAGGCACAAACAACTATGCCGAACTAAACAGCCTCAGACACTTACTCCTCTTTGCCCTAGAAAAACACTACCCTTCGATTCAAATTTTTGGGGACTCTCAGCTCATCATAAATTGGATAAATGGGACTTATCACTATCACGTGCACACACTCAGAGACATGTTGGAAGAAACAATTGGTTTAAAATCACAGTTTGAATCCTTTGTCTGTTGTCATATTTACGAGAAAGGAATGAAGTCACTGACCTTCTTTCCAAAGAGGCCACGCAGCTGAACAGAGGACAATGGAATACAGGAATGGTGACTTCTTCCAGATATAACACAGACCATATATAGATGAGGCAGCACTTTCTCGGGATTGATCGACAGGATCAATCCAAACCATGGTTTCTCTGTTTTATTTTGCTTTTGTTTTGTTTTATTATTTGCAGAACAGTCTACCAAACAGTATGTATATAGTTTTTGCACCTTCAAGTTTAATGAAGGATTTTGTAATATTTAAGCAACGACAGGATCTCCACCATCTGACAGTATTGAAAGCATAACACAATGCTGCCATAAAACTTGTAATTTTCTTAAAAATTTAATGAAAATTTCGCTTTTTCCTTGGGATATAAAAAAAAAGGATCAAAAAGAGGGGTGTGACTTTATGAAAGGTGCACTTGGTAAAATTATTTCTAAGCCACCAACAGTCCTTTATTGTTGACACCTAAGTCACAGGACACACCCCTCAGGGTCTCGTGTCCCGTATTTCACGTGTCAAACACGAATCGTGCCCTAAAACATGTCGGAAACGTTTTTCTTCGTGTCCCCCAATCAAGACACGTGTTTTGGATGTGGCAAAAACGCTCTCTAATGTTTTTGGCTTTTAGGACACATGTCCCATGAAAAGTGACATTTAAAACCTGCAACATGGTTTATTTTTGGGTTTTTTTGTCATTGTTCCTCGTCGAAATTGAGTTTGCTTGTTGCCGAAATCAAATTTGTTGTGCAATGTGAGGTATTCCATCAAATTCGAGCGCAATGCTCACAACTTCACATTGAAAGCACAGTTCACAACTTCACATCGACCTAGACCTAGAGATGCAAGAAACAAGAGTTCACGTGCTTTGCTGAGAGTTTGGAGCATTTAAATTTCCTATAAGTTGTGTTATAGACTATGGAACTTAACTATATTATACACTAGTGATCACATTTTATGACTAGTGACCACGTATAGATCGTGTGTTGAAATAAAAAGCCCAACTCCCCATCATGTGCTCACTCCTTAGTCTTACAACACTTTTGAGGTCTAAAGGGAAGGAAAGCTCGATTAATGCTCTGGTCAATAGCGAAGTTTGAACAAATATAAATTTATAATTTATAAACTACCTTATGTGAAGTTTGAACATGATCGAAATTGCTTGAAGTTATTAATAGAAGTTATAACATGAACAATTAACATTGAACTTTGAACATCATCGTTGTAGTAAATTAATAAACTAACTAGTAAATTACTAAATAGTATATGGATCAAGTTCTATATTTTAATATTTTTTTAAATATATATATATATATAGACACACACCTAAGTTGCAGGAAACGTTGGCAGGGGAGGAGTTTCCGTATGGGAACGAAACACAAAAACGCGTACGATACGGCCCAGAAACACGCGTTTATGAGCCGTACGACGCCTTTTCCACATGCAACTTGACTTTTTTTTTAATTTTTTTTATTAATTTGTCTTCTAATTTTTAATTAGATTTTTCTAATGCCTTCTAGTTGCTTCTAGATGCCTGTCTAAAGTTATAAAAGTGAACTTTTGCCCTAGTGTTGATATGCAGTTCATCAACAAATTTGAGGCATATGCAGTTCATCGTAATGTTAAATTCTTAAATCCTTTTACTTAAATTTTTAACATTACCATGAAATAACTCAGGATGTTTGAGAGTTGTTTTGCCCTCATTGGATTTCATATGGAGAAAGTAGAATTTTAGATCTCACTCAAAATCCAGCAGACTTATCTGTTTTTCAGGATTTCAGGGTTGGGGGATTGCAATGTTTCCATTAGATTTTATCATGTACTAGGGTATGGAACTTGTATTTAATCAAGAGAACCAAGCCCCCTATGCAGGGGAGACTCCCAATAATCAAGAGCATGTAGGGTACTAGGGTATGAAACTTGTATTTAATCAAGAGCACTAAGGTCGTTCGACTATGTAGGAGGAGACTCCCAATCAAGCACGAGACAAGAAATTAGAAATTTCTCGTGGCTGATTTTGGATATTTCTATTTTCATTATGTGATCATTCATGAGTAAATGTGATGCAAATTTAGAGACTTATAGTTTATGCATTAACAATTGACAATTTTATCATAATGTAATAAATTAGAATGTATCATCTATGCTTTATGATTGCACATATTTCTTATTCTATATATATATATATATATATATATATATACGTTTCCCCGTTTCCAAAATTTGGGGGGGTCATGTTTCGTACCCGTGCCCGTTTTGGAAACTCGTACCCGTTCCCCTGTTTCGTGAAACCAAGACACACACACACACACACATATATAAAATGTGTCCCTCATGTCTTGTATCCAAGGTCATTGTGTCTTGTGTCAAATACTCGTATTTACAAGTGCTCCTTGTCTCGTGTCCTCATGTCATGTGACTTAGGTTGACACTTAATCATTGGGATTGGCTGAATATATGTAAATAGTAAATAATGGAGAATAGGAATATGAAGAGACGATGGGAGGTGAAGCCCAAGAGTCTCTCCTTGCTTATATATATCCATGAGCTATCTCAATGCAAAAATATAATTCAATTTGAGGAGTTAACTCCTGGCCTAACATGGTATCAAAGTCAGCTCCCAAATTAGTTTATGTGTTGTACCTCCTGTCAGTTCCCTACCATATTTTGTTCCTATATTCCCAGATTTTGTGCATTTATATTCCCCAAGGGTGCAGAGAATATCCACTGTGGGTAATTTCCTTGTGAGGTCTGAGGTTTTGTTTTTGAATGTTGTCATATGCGCTGACCACAGTCACTAGTTTTCATTTTAATGTATAACGCCCCATAGGTTATACCTTGACCTCGGTTGCGCTATTGGTCTCGGCCTGCACATGTTTTAATGTTGAACGTTACCTTCTATTAATGTTGCTCCTACCATTGCTTAGGGCCTTGGCCTCTCAGCCCTCTCCGCTCCCGATTTTCAACTCCGTTAAACCGTATACAGCCCTCACACCCCTCACCGCTCCCGATTTTTACTGTGAGACCATTCAACAATCCATCTCCCCACTGCATCAACTCCATTACACATCGTCGCCTTTATACGCAGCCGCTCCTCCCCACGGCTTGCGCCCCTGGCCTCCATTCCATGTGTTTGCTCCAGTTTGCGTTGGTATACGTTAATACCTCCACCAGTTAATATGATGGCCCATTGCTCCCATACGCTGGCCCATTACTCCCAGAGTTGTGTTGCGTTGCGTCGACAACAGAGTTGCGTTTCAGCCAAATCAAACTCACCGTTGCTTGTACTTTTTGAAGTTATCACGCGTTGCATCAATCGCCTTCAAAGTCCAAATACAAATAAACTGCATATTTGAGTACATCTACGTTGTAGGGCAGACTGAATATTAAAATGTTTGTTTTATCACTAATATGTGCATAGATTTGAGTTACGAATTTGTGATCTGTTGCAGACTAGTTTCAATATGTTGGCTGCAATAAAGGATTAATATTCACAGTTCGATGAACCCTCCTCCATATACACCTTCCCATAATACTCCCTCCCCCATATACTCCCTCTCCCAATAATACCTCTGTTTTATACATATCAGAAGTGCAATTTTTGCCATCAAAATTGCGCTTTTTTTACCACTAGAAGTACAAATTTTTATATATTGGTAGCAGAAGTACATTTTTTTACAGTATACAGATTTTAAAATGCATTCATTGATATCTATCATTGGAGTGGTTCTCACTAGCAATGAGAACTATCCTGTGTGGTCTCGGAAAATCAAACACACTCTCATTTTCAATGAGTTGTGGAAAAGAGTCTATGAAGGTGTAGGAGACAATGCACCTGAAAAGCCCACTTCATACAAAGAGTTCTCATTTGGGAAAACAAGAACAACAAGGCCTATGCCTTGATTGCAACATTTGTAAATGAAGAGGTTAGTCACCATATTTCACCATTTTCAAATGCTTTTGTAGCCTTACAGAAGTTGAAGGAACTCTATGACTCACACTCTGAACTTGAAGTTGTCCAATTGATGATTAAATTGTTCAGTCTTGAATTACAAAACGATGATCCTCTTTCTTTGGCATCAGAAGTAAGATATATTATACATGATATCAAAGCCATTGATGTTGAACTAGACATTCCTCTTATAGCTTTTGTCAAGGCACTTTATCCCACTTATTCAAATTATCTTGAGTCATTGCTTTCACAAGGGAGTCAAAGGTAACCTCTTTGAGGTTACCTTTGACTCCCTTGTGAAAAAATTTGTTGAGAGAGAGAAAGCTTTTGGGAAGAAGACAGCTCCTCAATACTCTGAAGAAGTTGTGTGTCTTGCACATATAGAGAAGAATCATGCTCAAGATTCTTCTAGAGGAAGAGGTGGCCGAAGAGGAAGAGGAAGAAGAAATTTCAAAGGCAGGGGGGGCAGACACTCTCAAGGAAAAAAGTCTAATCTTCATTGCATACGTTGCAATAGAGATGGACATGATGCATCTACATGTAAATGCCTTGGGACAGAATTGAGCAAGAAAGAAATCAAGCCAAAGGTAAAACCAATGACAAAGAGAAAGGTAGAGCCCGTGAATCCGCTCACTATGTTGTGGCACATTGTAATATTGGAGTAAATGAAGACTTGTTTAATGCTTCACTTGCTTCTTGGAAAAATGACTGGTTGCTTGATTCAGGAGCAACTTGCCACATGACTTTTAAAAGAGATTTTTTTGAAGAATTTACTGATAATGTTGATGAAGCAGTATACTTTGCAGACAAATCAAAACTCAAGCAATCAGAACTTGGCACAATCAAGCTCAAATTGCCTAGTCTTCCAGACTATCTTCTGCATGATGTTTTATATCTCCCATAGCGGAAGAGAAACTTGTTGTCCTTGGTCCACATCCACCAACAAGGACACTCCATTCATATGTTTGATGGCAACGTTGAGGTCAGAAAAGCTTCAGATCACTCACTTGTCATGACGGGGATAGAAGAAGAAAGACTTCTGAAGCTGCAAGGTATCTATACTCGTACACATAATTTATCATACAGTTATCATTATAATGAAGGTACATTTCCATCAAGTCTTTTATGGCATGCTACATTTGGACACATGAACTATGGCAGCTTTCGCTTATTGAAGAAAAATGGTGTTACTGGTTTGCCTACAATTCCTAGGAAACTTAAGCAATGTGATACTTGTATTCTAGGAAAGCATAGCAAACAATCTTTTCATGATTCACATTCCAAAGCACATAGAAAACTTGAACTAATTCACTCAGATTTATGTGGTCCAATGCCTATTCCTTCTGCAAATGGAAATAAATATATGATGACTACACCAGAATGTGTTGGGTTTATATATTGAAGAACAAATCTGATGCTTTTCAAACATTCAAGAACTTGCATACATGGATTGAAATGATGCACAATCTGATATTGGCTCTATTTGCATTGATAATTGAAAAGAATACACTTCAAATGAATTTGAAAACTATCTTCGTCAGCATGGAATCAAACATCAAACAACTATGCCTTATAATCCCCAACAAAACGAAGTAGCTGAGAGAATGAACAGGACAATCTTAAATATGGTACGTTCCATGATGTTTTTCAAGAATGTAAAATTGATGTTTTGGGCTGATGCAATGCTATGTGTTGTGTATGTAAAGAATAGATGTCCATCTAATGCTATTAGAAACAAGACTCCTTATGAAATGTGGTATGGCCACATTCCTTCAATAAAGCATCTCAGGGTCTTTGGTTCCACCTATTATGCCTTGATACCAAAGGAACAAAGAAACAAACTTGGTGCAAGAAGTCGTAAGTGTATCTTCTTGAGGTATTCAAATACCTCCAAAGCATATTGTCTCTATGATGAGGTTAATAAGAAGTTTGTTGTATCTAGAGATGTAATTTTTCTTGAATCTTCCAAAGCTAACAATGTTGTTGAGCAGCAACTTGATCGCTTGGATAGATTCGGACATGCAAAATCGTTTCAAGAATTTGATAATCAGATTCCACATCTTGAAGGGGGGATTCCTATACTGGATAAATCAGTGTTAACTTCTTTTGAAGCACTCTCTCCCCCACATGAAGCTCCAGCCATTGATGATACTTTGAGTGATTTGATTGATAGAATTGGGAGACTCAATCTTGATTTAGTGCCAACTCAATCAACTGAACAGCCTGGACCATCTCAGAAAAGTCCCCCAAAATGGCTGACAAAGGACACTTGAAAGTGTTCATCCTGATGAGGTTGGAAAGACAAGAACAAGAAATTCAACCAGGCAAAATGGAGGTGATGTAGACGATTCTGATTCACCTGTTGATATGGATGTTTCTTATGAATGTGAACTAAATTTGTCTACAGATTTTAAACCAACTTCCTTCAAAGAAGTTGCTTCTCATGATGAATGGAAAGGAGTGACGCAAAAGGAGTATGATGCCTTGATAAAGAATGGCACTTGGAAGTTGGTTGATCCTCCATTGGGAACCAAACCAATTGGCTACAAGTGGGTCTATAAGACCAAGTATAAAGTTGTTGGCTCACTTGACAAGCACAAAGCCAAGCTTGTGGCAAAAGGTTTTGCACAAAAGGAAGGGATCGATTATGAGGAGACTTTTACCCCCACAACAAAATGGGCTACCATCCGAACACTCTTTGCCTTGGCAGCTCAGAACAATTGGAAAATCCATCAAATGGATGTAAAAATTGCTTTCTTGAATGGAGATTTGAAAGAAAATGTTTTTATGTCCTAGCCAAAAAGATTTGTTGTGAAGGGACATGAACATAAAGTATGCAAACTTGTGAAATCCTTATATGGCCTCAAGCAAGCACCGTGAGCCTGATATGAAAAGTTAACTGAGCATCTTCTAAAACTCAACTTCAAACATTATGATCTTGATGATGCAACTTTGTTTGTCAAGAAAGTTGGCAAAACAGTGGTATATATTATGGTATATGTAGATGATCTTTTGATGACAGGGAACAAAGAGAGTTACATTGCATCCATAAAGAAGGAATTGAGGAGAGGTTTTGAAGTCACTGACTTGAGCTATGTTCACTACTATCTTAGTATTGAAGTAACTCAACATCCGAAATATATATTGTTCTCTCAAAAGAAGTACATTAGAGATCTATTGAACAGGTTTGGCATGGCTAAGTGCAATCTTTTGACTACTCCAATGGAACAGAACTTAAAGCTCACATCCATTGAAGGAAAAGAATTTGAGGATGCAACAAGGTATAGACAGCTTGTAGGAAGTCTCAACCAATGTTACTTGGGAGCGGGAGCGGAAGCGGGAGCGGAAGCGGGAGCGGGAGCGACCATTTTCAGAAGCTCCCGGTTTGGGAGCGAATC
>APFE030625952.1:181849-195193 GCA_000404065.3 Pinus taeda
GGGGGGGGGGGGGGGGGGGGGGGGGGGTGCTCCCCCGCAACTATGGTCTCAACTACCTAACTACTATCAGACCAGATATTTCATTTTTTGTTGGAATCCTCTCCAGGTTTATGCAAAAGCCTTGTGAGGGACATTAGTCTACTACAAAAAGAGTTCTAAAGTATTTGAAGGGAACCCAAGACTTTGGACTCAAGTATAGACAGGTGGGGGACTTCAGCGTGATTAGATACTCTGATTCAGACTTCAATGGAGACAAAGAAACTGGGGTATCTACTTCAGGTTATGCTATGAGTCTTGGATCAAGAGCTATCTCCTAGAGATCACGCAAGCAATCAGTTCTAGCAGATTCCACAACAGAGGCAGAGTATGTGGCAGCAGGTGAAGCAACAAAGGAAATTGTGTGGCTCAGGAAAATTCTGGAAGATTTGCAGGTAAAACAAGTGCATTCAACTCCACTCATGATTGACAACACCTCTGCAATAAAGTTGGCCAAGAACCCAAAGTTCCATGATTGAACGAAGCACATCAATACAAAATACCATCTGATCCGACATCATGTTGAAGCCAAGACAATCCATCTACACCATTGTTCCATTAATGAGTGGATTGCAGACATCTTCACCAAAGCACTTGAAGAGAAAAGTTCGAAAAGTTCAGAACGATGCTTGGACTCACCAACATCCCTTCAGATTAAGAGGGGGAATGTTGACACCTAATCATTGGGATTGGATGAATATATGTAAATTACTAAATATATGTAAATAGTAAATAATGGAGAATAGGAATATGAAGATACGTTGGGAGGTGAAGCCCAGGAGTCTATCCTTGTTTGTATGCATATCCATGAGCTATCTCAATGCAAAAATACAATTCAGTTTGAGGAGTTACCTCCTGGCCTAACATTTATGATAGCATGGATCCTAAGTTGTCCTCTTCATCTACTAAAAAAGAATTGCAATCATTAGAAAGAATGAACACAAATCCTTTGTGCAGTAATGGTGATGATTTGAAGGAATGGAAAGAGAAAGTAAAGAAATCAGATGAAAATGAAGTACCGCTAGATATGCTGTTAACTTTAGTTAACAATGGTATGTTCTATGCTGAGCACACTTACTTCAATGTTTCTTTAGCAGCCCAATGACAATTTCCAATTTAGATTTCCAACAGAAATCACATTAACTATTAATAACATTGACAGTAAAAGTAGATAGAACGTGAAACAAGATGTAGAAGACAAGCCAAGACAAGATAACACCAGATTTGGTGGATGCCAGTGGAAAACCCTTTGATCAAATCTTCTTATTATTATATCAAATGTTCATCGGAGAGGGAGAGTGCAAAAGTCAAATTAACTTGCCAAATTAAAAGTCAAAACATCCCTGTCAAAATTATCAGCCCTAACCAAAAAGTCAAAGATGGTCAAAATGGCAATAAGATGTCGTCAAAACAGCTCAGTCTTCCCCAGTCAAACTCAGCTTGATCAGGAGGTCAAAGTCAGCCCAAAGCAGTGACAAAGTCAACAGTCAAACTGCTGTCCTGAAATCTGCGGTCAACCTGCAAGTTTGGTCAATGGTCAAAAAGTGCTCAGAATACCTCAGCTTCTGTGCCAAAAGATGCAGCCTGCCCCAACAGATAATCTCCCAAAAAAATTGAAGTCAAACTCTCCTTGGAAGGTCAATGTCAACAATGGTCAACACTGGTCAAACTGCAGAATTTTCTGAGATTTTCGGCCCTGCAATTTAGCTCTGAAATTCATCCTTCTTGTTCCACACATGTGAGAGAAAGAATGTCCAAAGTTGTGCGAACCAATGAGAGGAGAGAGAATGTGTGAGTGATGATGATGCCAAATGAGGAGAAAAGTCACTTGTATTTATACAAGTCGTTAAGGGTGAAGTGACAATCCATTGGGCTTTCTGAGCCTACATGATGATGTGGCCAACCTTGACAATTGGCACATGTGAGCATAAATTCAAAATCACACTTCTGTTCATCCAAATGAGATGATATTTATATCAATTTTGGTCCTCTTGAAAAGAGGAATTTAATGTAATCATCATCTACATCAAATGAGCTGTCCCAAGGTGGAATTTGGCCCTAGTTGCCAATTTTAACACATGCATATTCAAAAGGTGGACAACAATGGAAACAGCATCTTGGTAGGTAGCTCAACTGAGCACATGGGTGCTACGAAAATAGATGTTGCTATGGAGTGTGATAATCAAACTTTAGACTGTATTTTTGATTGTGATAACACATCTGTCATACCGTCAACTGGCAAGATAACAGGGAAGGACATGTCTGATAAAGGCAATACAAGAAATTCAACTAAAAAAGGTTCGATTGAAATAGAAGAAACTCTAGTGAGTGTCAGCAGAAGAAGACATGATTATTTAAAGAGACCAAGGCCTTTTAAGTCAAATATTGGAGACTTGGCCAGTAACAGTTCAGATTGTGATCATGAAACAGAAAAAGGATATGGGGAAAATGTTATTGGCGAAAGTGAAAAGGTTGTAAAGTGCACAGATTCCTCACTATCATATTGTAAAGGCAATCTTATTTCAAGTGGAGAGCAGTCAGAGGAGAATCATGTGGAATGCCATTCTTCCCAGGAACCCCAGAAATTATCACAGGCTGGTCCTCTGCCTTTGTGAATCAGCAGTTGGAGTTTATTTGAATGTTTCAGGATCACAGGACATAACCCAAGTTACAGACTTGAATGCACAGGATTATTGTGATGATATTGATATGAAGGAGACTATTGACCTTGGTGAGAAACTGCCTTCAAGAAAAGAAAATGTTGGAAATGAGACAGACTTAAACAATCCTTGTGCTACCAAGGGACCAGGAAAAAATAACCAAGACATGTTTTCTAATATTTCAACAAGTATAACAGCTCAGAAAAATCAAACTGAAATTCAATCAAATCAACTGCAAGGAAAAAGTGTTTACAACTCACTTGATTTCATACCAGACTCTAATTTGGATATACATGTTATTTCCAGTGAGCACAAAGAAAACATATCAGGGATGTATGTCAATGATAATTCATGCTATATTAAATGCGAGAAAAGGAACTTTGTTATAGGTGGTCAGAGTACACAAGAAAAGGTATACAATCCAATAGATAATCTTATGAAATTGACTGAGAACTCAGTAGATACAATCTATGCATGCTCTGAAGAAATACCTTGCATGGTTGTCAAGAAGGTGGACTATGGTGGAATTGGAAATTCCGTAGTTGTGACTGATGAAGTGAAATTTACGTCAGAGCAAGACCATGATACTGATAACCCCAAGGGATAGCTCAAATGGTCGAGTTCCCGTTGCTAAGTACCTCGCTAATGGGAGGTCATGGGGTCAAATCTCCTCGACGCCCTTGGGGCCAGGCTTAGCATAGAAAAAGCCGACGAGCAGTTCCCTTCGGGGAACTGCCGTGATCCGTTCCTGTGGATGTAGCAGCCAGTTGCAGGCCGTGAACCACTAAACAAAAGAACAAAAAACAACAACAACAAATATAAACAGAAGGAAAACAACAAAAAAAAAAAAAAAAAAAAAAAAAAAAAAAAAAAAAAAAAAAAAAAAAAAAACACCATGATATTGATATTCCTTGTAGCATATCTACAAATGCTAACCTTAAAACAATCCTTGTGCTACCAAGGGAGTGGGAAAAAATAACCCAGACATGTTTTCTAATATTTCGACAAGTATAAAAGCTCAGAGAAATCAAACTGAAATTCAATCAAATCAACTGCAAGGAAAAAGTGTTTACAACTCACTTGATTTCATACCAGACTCTAATTTGGATATACATGTTATTTCCAGTGAGCACAAAGAAAACATATCAGGGATGTATGTCAATGATGATTCATGCAATATTAAATGCGAGAAAAGGAACTTTGTTATAGGTAGTGACAGTACAAAAGAAAAGGTATACAATCCAATGGATAATCTTATGAAATTGACTGAGAACTCAGTAGATACCTTGCATGGTTGTCAAGAAGGTGGACTCTGGTGGAATTGGAAATTCCATAGTTGCGATTGATGAAGTGAAATTTACGTCAGAGAAAGACCATGATACTGATATTTCTTGTATCATATCTACAAATGCTAACGTTAAAGCTGTAGATGTATGTGCAAATCCTCATCTGAAAGAAATGTGGATGATAAATTATACAGAATCCATGAAGTTGGTCAGGTTTAGCCCAATAGAGGTCTCTCCAACCGGTTCACCTATGCAAAAGGAAAGCAAGAACAGACATATTGTTGATGGAAACATCTCACCGGAAGTGGTTTCATCATCCTCTATTTCTGTAACACAAGACCATTTTAGTGCAGATTAGCTCACAATGACAAATGTGATTGAATCAAAGATGAGCTATCAGCAAGGGCAAGATCTTGTTCCCGCATGCTCATCCAGCCAAATGGGATTCCCTTCATCTAAGAAACCAGTGCTTACTACAATACAGGAAAACAAAGGAGAGAATCTTAACAGAACTGTCTTTCAGCTCTCTGCCCCAGCTGGTGTATATGTTAATGACGCATTTGACTCATGGCAGCTATCACGGTTCCACATACCATACTGTGAAAAACCTTCCCTCATATGTGGGACCATGCATGCAGGGCAAACTTTATCATGTGCAGTCTGTCTTGAATCCCAACAAGCCCTTTGTTGCAATTGTTGCTAGTGCAGAGTATGATATTAAGACTAGTCCATTAAAACAGAAATACAAGAAAGGTGGTAATTTGGTTCTGGAAGGTCTCATTGCAATACTTATCTATGTGATAAATATGGAGTTAAAATTGTTGATGCTGAGGAATCAGATATTGAACTTGCAAAGGAGCTGGTAGAACAGAATAAGGTGCAGAAAAAAATCCCTGAATTGCATGTTCTTGTTGAAACTCATATTCTGGATGGTAGATTTGGAAGGAAATTTATAGCGATTGATGTTAAGGACTTTAGTGATGTTGACCCTATCTCATTTGAGAAAGATGAGATTAAACAAGCAATGAACTCAGCTAAGTCAGTAGTTGTTAAGGCTGTGGTGGGACTCATACCACATTTCGGGCATAGTACAAGCAAATGGGTGAGGTCATCAATAAGAATCGTTCTGTTCAAAAATGCTTTGGAGGTGGTAATACCCTTCAGATTTTTAGAAGCCTTCATCCAGCCCCGTATGAAGCTGCATTGAACAATATCAAATATTATTTATTTACAGGTGGCACTAATTTGAAAGTTATTGAAGAAGGGAGACAAAAGAGGCATCAACAGAACTTGCCATTGATCAAGGACAAGCAATGTCAGGAAGAGGGGACTGTAATGTTCCTGGGAAATTAATTGCCTAAGGGACGAAATAGCCTACCGATCCCCGTATGCTACAGTCCTCAATAAAGGGGAAAAACCCCAAAATTCCCAATTCTGGGCAAGTTTGGGGCAGCTGGGCAAAGAAAAAACTAGGGTTTGAAGTGAAATTTACTCAATCATTTATGGAGGAGAGACCCTTCTAAAAAATCTATAAATATGTGTGGGATGAATTCATTTTAATCATCTTGGATTGGATCATTTATCTCTGTATTCTTTGAGCCTGAGGCTCGGAGGATTTTAAGACCCCTTTTCCTATCAATTTCAGTGGTGAAAGATTCCACCCTAGTTGATAGAAGTATCTTTTATTTTTCTTCTCTCTGTTTTGGCTCAGGAATACCATTGGCGAGACACGAAGATTTGTTTGCCCTTGTTTCTTTGTTCTGGCACAGGAAATGCTATCTGAAAGGCAGTAAAATTCTCTATTCC
Organism: Pinus taeda; assembly: GCA_000404065.3. Taxonomy (NCBI): domain Eukaryota; kingdom Viridiplantae; phylum Streptophyta; class Pinopsida; order Pinales; family Pinaceae; genus Pinus; species Pinus taeda. The sequence continues at coordinate 187,638 of APFE030625952.1, forward strand.
AATTTCTTGTCTTGGCCACAGAAGCAGCGAGATATGTAGCGGATCGACTTCTACTTTAGCGATTCAGTGGTTGATTTACAGTCCAATTACAGGTAATGTATGCTTCAGGATTTCCAGTGAAAAAGGCAGCCTCACTCTTACTAAATTCTGTTCTGTGATTGAAGAAAGGAACAACATGAGGCAGAGGACTAATGGTAATGTATTGCAGATCCGCAGTGGGTTATTTTTTTTCTGAGCAAAATCAAGCGGAAATCATATTTTCCTCTGGCTGAGCAAATACAAATCTAGTGGGTCCCATAGTGTATCTCTGTGATAGTCACATATTGACCGATGTCCTGAAGGAAGGTGCAAGTCCCTCAACATAATAGCAGTGGTTCTGGCGGAAGCCCAGAAGTAACCATTTTGGTGTAAACCTGTAGCAGACTCGAATTGCAGTAATAAACACAGTTGAGTGTGGCAGAACAGCAAATCGTCTGAAAAGAACAAGTCACTTGAACCCAACTTGACCTTTAGAATTGGTACATTGAGTTTCTGAAGCAAGAATCCCTCCGCGGCAGAAGAACGAGACATCTGAACTAGTGTGAGGATTACCAGAGAATTGTGCCGACCGATGTTTGTTAAAGAAGTCTTCTGAAGTACCGAAGTCCAGCTGAAGGGCTCCTGCGTAGGATGAAGTCACCCGTGCAATAATCCTCGGTGACAGGGTTATTTTTTCCTTTGCTGAAGAAGTCCGTGGAGCTGAACAAATTGTTGATTATTACTAGTTTTTTTAGGAGTATTAGAAGTGTGATGTCTGTAGACAGTTTATTAGTTGTAAATTGTTGAATGTAGGATTAAACACAGGTCTTTGAAACCATAACATCGTTGGTTGAATTATGACATTTGTGTGCATTTGGTTAAATTTATGAAAAGTGGCATACAGTTAGTTCAATTAAGAACGTTGACTTTATAGTTTATTATTGAATGGATTAGGTGACTGTTGCATGAATTATTCAATTTGGTAAGAAAAAAAGGTTTATTGAATAAACCCCCCATGTTTATAAGAAGATTCTAGGTTAAAACTACCCTACAACACTACATAATGAGGACAAAGTGGCTTATCCAACCCCATAGGGTATAATCGTTGATAAAAGGGGGGACCCATTATCTGGTATGTTGGAACTTGGGGCAACATTGGGTAAATTTCAGGGTACCAGGGGCAAAAAACCCAAATTGGGGGCTACACTTGTAACCCCTCACATTAATTTAAGGATAAGAACCCCCTCAAGGAAATCTATAAATAAGAGAGTTAGAATCAATTTATCATTGAATTGGATTGGATTATCTCTGTTTTCTTTGACCCTGAGGCTCTGAAGGTTTTAAGACCCCTTTTCCCTTTGATCGGTTCCAGTGGGAGGTGATTCCACCCTAGGTAATCCCCTTTTCTCCAACTGATTTCAGCGGTGAAAGATTCCACACTAGTCAGTCACCCCTTCTCATCAATTGTCTGGCACAGTTTCCAAGAAATATATCTCTGGATTTTTGGCAATAAGGATTGAAGTATCACGCTGAACATGTTGAAAAATGTAACTAGGTTCGGTCTTCATAATGACATCTGTAATTGTAATTTTATGTAATTGATGTAAAGAAGAAAATAAAATTATTTTTGTAATGCTTGGATCATGAGTTTCATGATCAAAGAATTTTATTTTTAGTTATGGATCCCATTGTGAGCCCTTAGGATTGGTCATGCCAAATTGATTCAATGTCATATATATGAAGGACCCTTCTTGGGCATGTTACATGTTTGTATGAATTATTAAAAAAGTAAAAAAGGCCCTCCAAGACCAAGCAAAGGCACCTCCATCAAGTCAGCCTTAAATGAAATAATGGAACTGCACCAAAGGACATGTCGGCTCACCCACAACTCAAGTTGGCTTATTTGATGGACGAAACACTATACATAGGCAGCTCGACTCTCATTTGAATACAGAAGATTTCGGTCAAGCAAGTCTGCAATAAGGAATGCGAAAAACACTTGGAAAGAAGCCTCGTGACCAGCGAAGATAAGGGAAGGAAGAGCGAAGTCTTTGGTATTACTTTGGATCTGTTTTAGGGCTATTTCTTGTCACACGTGCGAAGAAGAGAGGCATCACCTGTTGCAGGAAAGGCTGAGAGTATTACTGTCTGCTGCAAGGAAGGGCCGAGGTTGGTAAGTTCACTCTAGAAGCCGAATCAAGGAGAAGATATTGCAACCATCAAGTCTCCCCATGCAAGCGAAGTAGTAACAAGGTGCTACAACTAGGGTTTCTGAAATAAGGCCAAGAATTGTAGTAAGGAACCGAAGAACTTCAAGATAGCCGAAAAGGAGAAAGAAAAAAGGAGTTTGACTATCGTTGACTCAAGGAAGAAGAGGAAGCTTTGTGTCTTGGTCTTGGAGTAGCAAATAGGTCAAGGGTCTTGGTCTTGGTATTCGTCAATTGAAGTCTCTATAAGAAGAAGAATTTGCTTGGGTTTTCCTCTCAAGTGGGAAAGGTTTTGGCCCTGGCTGATCGCCTATATTCTGTGTCTCTTGTCTCTTTATTGTTTATGCTTTGGTAGTTATTTGATGAAGAATAAGTGAGAACACTATAATAATGATTAATCTAACTAAAGAGAAGATCCTAATCTATTGAAGTAAAAAGCATTCACAAGCAGTTATCATTAACAGAGAAATCACCTAATCTTGATGCCCTAGATTTCTCAACAGAACAGTGGGTATCCAAGACATTCTGTCCAGGGCACGGAGGGACATCATACCTCAGGCAGTATGTCCACGACATATCTGCGGCCAGGTTTCTCTCCTAAAGCCACTCAGAATTGCGTCCAAACAATCCACACTCACTAGGTCATACTTTGAGGCTCCTCGGTGACATCATTTGTGGATTAAGCTCTTGACAGCAGCATCTCTGAGGTTGAGTGAGGCAGCGGCCTCCTTGCAAGGGTTTGCGGTGTCAATCAAGATCACTCAGGGTGGCTAATATTCTCAGAAAGTCAGCAGGCAGTCTGAAATTTATCACCAGGGGGCAGCAAAGCCCTATCCCTACCAAGGAATCCCTCCTGTACCAGCGGAATCCAGTTTACTCTTTGACAACAAGCTTGTGTGGAACAGTTTCCGTGACAGATCATCTTGCAGAGGGGGCTGGGGAAGCTAAGACCCACACTACCCCACAGACTGTTGGGTACGCACTGCCTAACAAGCATGAAAGGCAGACAGCAGCCCACCTAGAGCATCGTTAGGAAGTAGGATTTTCAGTAGACAGAGATCAAGCTAAGTAGTAGAACAGATCAGTTTGTAAGTTGACTTAGTAGTTGTGGAATCATTATTGTTGATTACTGCTGTGGATAATTTATAATTGTGTTGGACAAACAAAACCACTGGTATAGCAGCCCTAGTGGCAGATTGATACATTGATATGTTGTAAAAGTTTACTCTTATCTGCATCATTGGTTACTCTGTTATCTTTGCTGAAAGTTGAAAGAATACTGTGGGAATTGTTAGTGTTTCTCTTTGAATTCTACAACCCTAAGGATAAAAATGCCCCTGGGACAATACACAGGGGTGACAAGTTCTTTGGCTGTAGCTCTCAATGCTCATCAGAGGGGCAGGTCATGTTTAAAGATAATACCAACAATAAGAATAATGCAACTTGTGATGAAAGGCTTTCTGGAAACTACAAACAGAAACATAATACTAGCAACTATGAAAATTATGGGAGAGTTTCTTCCCAAATAACTACCTCCATATTACAACCATATGCTACACAATCAGATCATGCCCTCCTTAATCGCCAATTGGAAATTCCGATGCATAGAACAAAACCAAGTAGGATAAGCTATTGCCTACAACTACAAAATAAAAACTAGGAATTCTCTGTAAAACGACTCAAAGTAAGCCCTCAAGCGTTGGTTGCTTGATATGGATGGTAACAATGTTCTTAACAGAATGCACATGCACTCCTAAAATCCAAGAGATGACAAAAACTATTAGCTAGTGAAGTAGTTCTTAATTCCAAAGTAACATTATAGCATACACAGGTTGGAAATGGACACGGATATTTACAGCATCCATCATGGCAAAAGCCCAAGCAACCAACAGCAGCAATCGAAACTAGGAATGCTCTGTAAAACGATCAAAATAAGCTCCCTAGCAGGGGTTGCTTGGTATAGATGGTAACAAGGTTCTTAAAAGAATGTACATGCTCTCCTAAAATTCACAAGAGATGACCAAAATCATTAGCTAGTGAAGTAGCTCTTAATTCAAAAGTGAATTAGAACATACATAGGGTGGAAATGCACATGGACATTTAAAGCATCCATCATGGCAAAGGCCCAAGTGGACAACGACAGTAATCTACTATATGAAGCTCATATTATGTTTTATTTGAGGAAGCCATCTTGAGTCATGAGATTTGTTAAGCACCTGTTCATTAATCTAATTTCACTTAACAAGGAAGATTATCTCTTAATTAAGGTCAAAGTCATCTGTTGTGTTCATGTCCAAGATCAGCAACAATGAAATTCAGAAAAAACTTCATGAATGCAAAAAAACACGTGTGTGTCAATCGGGTTTATCTCAAGTGGTTGGGAGGAATGATTGAGATCCTTCCCACCCACGTTCAATTACCGCAAGTGACATAATGAGTTTTGATAAATGGCTTAGAGCCATGTTGTTGAGAACTTGTGTGTGTCAATTGGGTTTATCTTGAGTGGTTGGGAGGAACGATTGAGATCCTCCCCACCAATGTTCAATTCCTATAAGTGACATGATAAGCTTTGATGTAATGGCTTAGAGCCTTGTTGTTGAGAACAAATAGTCCCTAGAGGACCAGTAAATGTACATTCCTCATATGGAATATAAAGAAGCAAACCTAAGTGAATTTAGTTATAACTTCATATTTTCAAACAGAAAAGCAAATTACAAATACTATGTTAATTTCAAATTTAATCCAAAAATGTCAGCTCAATACTCAAGACAGAAACATGTTACAAATCACATAATTTTGTCGAAGGACAATAGCTCAAGTGGAAGGTAACGGGTTTAATTCCCCCTCCACCCGCCTTCTATTCTCCAGAGACATGTTAGCCCGCGTGACAACTTGTACAAGTTGAACATTCTTGTGAAGTTGAACATTCGTGTTAAGAAAAAAATCTTAGTACAAGTTGAACATTCTTGTGAAGTTGAACATTAGTGTTAAAAAAAAAAATCTTATAATAAGCCCGAAGGGGCAGGAATCTTTGAATTTCTTGAAATTGAGGTGAATAGTTGCATCCGGTGTGATTTGATCCCGGGTCTTGCCCAGATTACTCCTTTGAAGTTACCAATACACCAGTTACAATTAAAAAAAAAAAAACACTAAAAAAACTAAAAGCGCATAATGTTCAAAAACATCTTAAAAATATGTGTGCTCTATTTTGTTTACCCAAAAACAAATCTAAATCCAGGTTCAATTAGCAATTATTAAATCAGATATTTAATCTTCCGTAGTTGGCATTTGATGAATTCTGGAATTTGTTTGGAGAAAATAAATCTGCAAATATGATGACAAAGATTTAAGGTTCTCTCTCCCACAACTCACGGCTTCCCATGTCATCAAACTTGAAGTTTACCCAAGGTCGTGTCCAAGCCTCCAGAATCCTCTGGCAATCCAGCCACTTGCTTTAAATTAGCATTTCACAACTTCCAAGTATGTCATGGGTTTCAAAAAAAATTGTCAAAAAGCAAAACAAGCAGCAAAGTAAAACATTTTCATCATAGAGTTCTAAATTTTAAAAGAATTTCAAGTGCCATGAGAAATATTTGCCTACAACAAACTTAGAGCACTGGACGCAACATTGGGGAAATTTTTCAAACAAGAATAATCGACGGTTAAAAGCGTCCTCAATAACATAAGCAGACTAAAAGTTACCTTGAATGCCTTTTTAAAAGTCTTATATAGACCACTGAAAAAGGGGTAATACCAGTGGCTGAATGAAATTCATGCCAAGAAAAAAGAAAACGTTTCAGCCGAAAGATTCCCATTGTATTGTTTGGAACTGACTACATTAACTGCAATACTCCCAGATTAGGAAAGGGTGAAGTTGCCGCATCGATATAAAATGTAAGCTCGTAAAAACAAAATCTGGGAAATGAAATTTGAGAAAACCAACAAAAGAACACATAAAACGAAACCCTAACCAGAGATTATCTCTGTAATTGCCGGTAATAAAAACTGTTGAGGAGACCGCCGATTGAGTTAATAGGCACTCTGAAATGCAAGTACATTGCGAAATAAAATCCTGAACAAAGTCTGTTACCCTAAAAGAAAGTGTTTTAACCCCTAAACACTCTATATGACCAGAAATTGTCGAAATGAAGCAAGCTAAAAATTGCAGTTTGAGATTGTAAGGAAAAAAATTGTGGTGCTTTATTAAGCTTACCCGGTTAAAACGGATGCTTCAGCAAATTATATCGCTTATCACTGCTTTTACTTTCATCAGCAGCGATCCGGCAATGCAATATAGTGCTTCTCCCACAAAGTGAATAAATTGTCCGAACCGTGTGACGATAGATATATGACGTGTCAAACAATCAGCTCGGTCGCTGGCGTGGCAAATATGGACGCGATTTGAAATTTTGCAGAAACGAATAAAACACGCGCTTCTGAATGTAATGAAAAGCGAAATTTGGTTGTGAGAAAAGTAAAAATCAAAATGAAAATATTAGTTTCGTATAAATGGTTGGTTTAGAATATTAGTTTGTATAAATGGTTGGTTTAGAATTAGTGAGATTTATAGTGTTATAAGTTCATGGTTATTATTTTAATTTAAGTAAATTAGTATGTAGAATTGAGGTTTTTGTGATCCATCATAGTTATAAGAAAAATTTGGGCGTAAATCACATAAAGAAAAACATTTGTCGCCGCGTTTTGAACCAATTAGTGTGGTTCATCATCAGGACGATGAACCACACTAGTTGGTTCGAAACGGGTGGACAAAGGTCTTTCTATAAATTAATATGGTTATAATTAGATGGTTCGTAAATGTTTATGAGTATCTTATTTCTTAATATATTTTAATATTTATTTACGTTTATGAAAATAATTTTTCGGCTTAAATTACAGGAAGATATATTTGTCAATGAACCAACGAGTGTGGTTCATCGTCAGGATAAGTTGAAGAATCAGATCATGGCTACATGTTAAATAGAGAAAACAGAGACTCCAACGGCTAGGTTTAACTGGAAACGGCTAGAGTGTGGTTCATCGTCAGGATAAGTTGAAGAATCAGATCATGGCTACATGTTAAATAGAGAAATCAGAGACTCCAACGGCTAGGTTTAACTGGAAACGGCTATAGTGTGTTTCATCGTCAAGACAAGTTGAAGAATAAGATCATGGCTACATGCTAAATAGAGAAAACAGAGACTCCAATGGCTAGGTTTAACTGGAAAACGGCTACATTAGATTAGGCTGGACAAACGGTTATAATAGACCCAGAAAACGGCTAGTTTTGACCAATTGAATTATTTAATAATATAAATAAATAGTTATCAAAAT
>APFE030625952.1:199703-219921 GCA_000404065.3 Pinus taeda
TTATAACCTTATAATAAATATATCCATCAAATGTATTAATAGTATTTTTCAATACCTAACATTCCAATAACATTTTATTTAAAGTTGGATAAAATAATATACATATTTAAAAAATTTATATCTTACTTTATTTATTAAGGTTAGTTTAAATTAACTTAGAATTCAATACAAATTAATTAAATGAATAAATGGAAAATTAATATTGAATAGTTACGAAAAAGCCTATTTTAATTCATTCATTAAACATAGCATTAGCCTTAAAATCTCAGGCTAATGGAAAGCTAAATTACTATCAAATCAATTAAATTAATTAAATTGTTATTTTGATTTTAATTATAATGGATGATAACAATAATTAAATATAATTAAATTACATAAATAGTTTACTTAAAGTATGTAATAAAAATTTTAAGTATATAGATTTATTTCTATTTTATCATCGAGATTTTTAATTTGGAAATTGACTTAGTTATATTATGGCTTACTAATATCACATGTAAAAAATCATAACTTATATTCATACAATTTATCCAAATTTAAGGATAAGTTGTGGGAGGATAAGGAGAAATGGGGCAAAAAAAAGTTAAATATTATAAGATGGAGTTGTCTATAATGCGACTTTTTGGAGATTCCGGTGACGAAATCCGGCGGAAGAAATGAGGTTAAATCTTGGTTTTTAGCAGTTAAAATGGTTTTTTAACTGCATATTTGGATTCAGCGCCATGAAAAACCCATAGGAGCCATTGATTGTGCAGAAACTAGCTATCAAACTTGGGATTCCAATGAATTTCGGCCAGATTTTGACCGGAAAAATCCGCCGGAAAGACTTTCAAAAAGTCGCGTTATAGACTACTGCTTATAAGATAAGCCTCACTCTTAGTAACGAGAATTACCTTTCGGTCTTGACGAGTGCTAAGAAGAAAATGAACATTGCTAAGATAAGAACTAGTTCTCATGAACTTCAGAGTGAAACGAGGGGTTGGAAGAATTTGCCCCCTTTGTGATACTATGAGAGTTGAAGATGAGAAGCACTTTCTCTTGGAATGCCCAACCCTTACTCACATATGTTCAATTTCCGAAACATGTGTCGCATTACCAATTTTCATGACTTGTTAAGTCAGCCAAAGTACAATGATCTCGTAACATATATCTCACTTCTTTTTTTGCATAGAAATACAATATTAAAGAGTTTCAGGTAATCACCTATTCTTCTTAAGGTCTGATAGACCTAATTGATCTTTGTGGACATTAACCACCATCATCATCATCATCATCATCATCATCATCATCATCATCATCATCATCATCGAGATAAATATCAAACTTTGATCACTACTAAAAATATTCTAGAATATTATGTGCACGATTATGTGTTGGTTAAATCTCTCTCATCTACTTAATAATTATTATAATTAAATTAATATTTCAAAAGCCTTATTTAAATATTGGTGTAGTTACATAAATTATGGTGGTGTAGTTATATAAATTATGGTTGATGACCATCGATACACATCAATTTATAATAAATTATAAAATATCAAAAATTAAATAAATAACTTTATTTAATATATTATTAGCATTATTATATAAATAAAATTTAATATGTGAATTAACATATATAGTTTTAAAGTAATACATACAAATTTTCAACCATAGGGTTTTCATATTCTTTAAATAGGCTTGTTATAATACCATGAAATATATATATGAATTCTTAGTCCAACTGTCAAAACTTGTCCTTTGAGTTCTTGATCCTACTTTTATATGTACAGAGTATAGGGATTCCAATTGGAACGAACAGGGAGGGAAAATATGAGCAAAGAAGAGGGAGAGAACAAATTGATTCATCTATCTATTTTGATCGATAGGCCAAAATATTGTGAGTGAATAAGGCCACGGTTGTCCAATGATTTGATCTCCAAATCATTCTTGAGGAAATTATGACTATAAGTCAAATTCGATTCAAATTGAGAAATATGTGTTTTTTAATTTTTTTTAGACACTGAACTAGTAATCTATCTCTTTTCCGGAGATATCCATGCTAGAGCACAATTCGTTCAACTCTCTTATTGTCTAGGATGTAGAATCCATGTTTGAACCATCAATTAGCAAAGTTACTAGGACTTGGATCTCTATCTTGGGTAGGACACCAAATAAACGTCTCTCTACCCATTAACCAACTTCTAGACGCAGGGGTGGATCATTATTTTAATTTATATGGTAAAATAGTTTTAATTTGTAGTTATAGCAAAAAAAATTGTTTGTAATTTTATTAGAGAAAACAAAATTACGATATAACTAGCGCAACTATATAAATTAAATGGATAGACATCAAAGCACTTACCTCATGATACACTCACATTGCCAAAAAAAAAAAATTATAACTTAATTATAAATTAGAAAAATCAATATACGAGTTAAGTATATACATTTAAAAAAGCATGTAAAAAGATTCTTAATTATGGAGATTCACCCCAACTTTTGAATTAATCAATTTAGCTAAAAGAACTATAGAGTCCAATAACTGTTTTATCTTGACATCCTTTTTGTCCATATTTACCTCCTTTTTCTTATCGCTATCATCCAAATAAATGCAATAAACATAAGGTTTTGATAAGGTAAACATTCATATGTCCTATTTTTCATATTTTATCAATATGCCTTATTGTTTTATTAAAGTTTACATGCAACTACAAAATTGACCTGATTCTACAGCTACTCCACAGATCCGCAACTATTTCCATTGTTGACAGGGTTCGAGTGTGCCAGCTCAGCAAAGGAGTATATGGATAGATAGGGAATGATCCTCTCATGGATTTCTTCCTGTTTACTTGAGCTAATTCATCATAATATCTGCACTACAACATGGTCAACCATGACAGTCAACCGCAAGACAACGCGCTGGAACAGAGTCCGAGTTTCTAGAGATTTCATCGATTTTCTTTTTCAATAGTAAATCAATAAATAAGCGATATGATTTAGTTTTGATCAGGATTGTAACGAAGTCCTGTAGGTTTGAATTTCTCATATTGTTAATTAGAACTCTATAAAAACAATGGTAGTTATGTGTAACAAGTGCACCACCGTATGTAATTTTGAGCATCTTGTATAACTCTTTTTCGCTTAATGCAAAGATCTTGGTTCATACATTTTATGTGATGCTGATTTAAGGAGACTGACTGCCTCGTGGAGGGCCCCTGCGCGCAGATCAGGTCTTTAGTTCACTGCAATTTCTTTTGTTTCATAGATTTAATTCATGGATGCCTTGTTTTCGTATTTTTAAGATGCAGTTCAATGAAGTTCGCGACTAGGTTCACTTGATTGATCTCTATATCGTTAATTTGTTTGCTTGATACCTAGCGCAACTCAGTCATTTCATTTTCTTGATACCTAGCATAACTCAGCGATTTCGTTTCATTCATAACTGAATTATTTCATAGCTTAATAATATCGTTTATGTTTTGTTTTTGCATTGAAATAAAGTTGCAAAAGATAAGAGTGGCAGTCTTTCTCAACATCTGAATTCAAGCACTTTTCATTTTCCCAAATTGATAAAATAGGATTTTCTTTATGTCATTTCATGCTTTCATAATTAGCTTTGTCGCTGCAGCATAAAAATCCAAAAACAATTGATAAGTTGAAAAGAAGATTAACTTAACATATTCATTGAAAAGAGTTAAAAACATTATCCGACCATTCTAAAAGCTCGATTCAATCATAACTAATTCTAGAAATATCATTTAGGGTAATCGACTAACAAATCTTAGAAATAACCTCCTAGTATAGATAATAACATCATTTCAACATTGATTCTATAATTGGACATTAATTTAGATAACAATAACATAATCACCTTAACGACATAAACAACTTCTAGCACATATAGTGCACTTGTACTTCATCAGTTTATGTGCCCTGGTAGATAATTTTTGCTTACAATTTAAGAACATTAAATTAACTAAACATTTTGGCGTCGTTGCGAGGGAAGTTCAAATATAAGTTAAAAAAAATCATCAAATAAAAACATGATATGCGTAGGGAAAGAGACTCTAGACGTAGATTTGTAGGACAAGAAAGAATCTTAATTCCCACAAATTCTCTCACTCCACCACGACTTCGAAGTTCCACACCACCCACTCAAACTCGAATTCCATTCGTAGGTCAAAAAAGACTTCTTGAAATCTTAAGATCTGAAATCCAATCCAGAACTTCACCTACTTCATCTACTGAGGCTATAATAGAAGAAGATCCTACATCCCCAATTACAGGAGTAGTTTTTTTATCTTCCACTGGTGAACAAATTCGAGGAGAAGAATTAGAAATTCCGAGTGAAGAAGAAGTTAAGACCCAGAGACATTTCTCTTTCAATTTGAAGTATTATGTAGATCATATGATTATCTACATGATGCTCATAAATTAAAATTGTTCCCTACTACCTTAAAGGATTCAGCATTAAAATGGGTCATGAGTCTAGGAACGAATTCTATAAGGACATGGGCACAAATGAAAGAATCATTCTTAGAGAAACATATGGACTATTGTATGCCTCACAACATTAGGGACGAAGTCTTCAAAATGACAAAGAAAGATGAGAGTCTTGAAGACTTAGTCGAGAGATTTGTTTATAATCTTAAAAGGGAAAAAATGGATAGTCTGGATGAGGAAACTTTGAAAGCCCTCCTACTCAAATCTATCAGAGATGAGTGGAAAAAGTCCTAGGGACCCTCTCTTATCAAGAATCAATAAATCTACAGCTGGGACAGTGAGTAGGGCAGAATTAGGAAGTTTGCTTGATACTTTTAAGACAAATATTTTAGGGAGTCCGAGTGAACAAATTGACACCCTTGAAATACAAAACAAGCAAAAATATGAAAATGTTGCATTATCTATCTTTTGTCCCATATGTAGAAGGAAGCATGCTCTAAGAGAATGTCCTCTAGATCTAAAAAGCATAGAAACTTGTGCCATATGTGCAGATAACCATGATACTAAAGAATGTCCTTCTCTACCAAGTCTTAAGGTTGTATTTAATGATGAAGGGATACCAGAACAAGTAGACCATCTTTATTTTATTGCTAAAAGACCATGGCAAAATTCTCAAGCAAATCAACCACAAGGTTTTAAATCACAAAAATTTGCTCAGTCTTCACAAAATGATTGGAATCCCTTTTGGCAGCCTTGGGCTTAGGCATAATCACAATCTTAGAATCAAGAATGGCAAAATCCTTATGGGGCTTATGTTCAATATCAACAATATTCACCATCCTATCCTAATTTTCCACCACAATTCTTACCCCATTCTAGTCAAATTCCTCAATCTAATCAAATTACTCAAGCTAATCAATTACCTCAAGTCCAAATCCACAATCAAAATCCACAACTCTCCCTACCATTTTCACAAAAACAAAATCAATTACCTGCCCAAAACTTATGAATCCAAATAATAAAATGTCACAACTTGTTTATACTATGGAGGGGCAAAATCCTCAGACCTACGTAATAACTCCACTATATCTCAATAATGTTCAATTAAGGTTTGGTAGAGTATTGCAAAGAAAACCTCATGTTGTTATTTAGGAAGCAAGGACAAATCTTCAAAAAGATTAAAAACAATCTGAAGAAGGAGAAATCTCTCTTTCTCAGAAAGAAAATAATCAAAGAGAAAATTATAATACTCCTATTATAGAACAACCCTCGATATCCATTAGACCACCCTTTCCTGAATGGTTGAAAATTGATGGAGTAGAAAAACAAATCACATTGCTTAATTATAATATGTTGGATGAATTAAGAAATGTTTGTATAAAAATTCCTTTATTGTAAGCTATAAAAGAAATACCATTTTTTGCAAAAACAATCAAGTAATTGAGTACTCAAAGATCAAGAAGAAAAAGAAAAGACATAAGAAAAATTCAATTAGTTGGGAAAATTGCAGACATCGTGATGGGGAAAGCAACAATACAAAAATATCTAGATCCAAGGAGCCCCATTGTGAAAATTCACATCAATTGAATTGAAATACGAAACACATTGATTGATCTAGGTGCACCATAGACATAATGAGTAAACAAATCATGGATTCACTAAGGCTTCCTAATCTTCAATACATAATTGCAATTAGCAGATAGGTTTGTAATTAAACCTGATGGTGTGTTAGAAGATGTTTGTGTATCCTTAGATTCTTGGGAATATCCTGTCGACTTCATGGTTTTAAAACCCAAGAATAATCTAGGGGGACATCCATTAATCCTAGGAAGACCTTGGTTAGTTACGGTTGATGCTTTCAATGGTTGTAGATGAGGTGAAATGTTTATCTCATATGGAAGTTCTACAGATAAATTTACATTGTATCCACCTGCAAAAACAACAATAGAAATAGAGAACGGGGAATGGATAGATGATGATGATGATATACAACCTATTTTCACTATTGAACAAGTAAGTGAGGAGAACCAAATTTTAAATCTAATGAAAAATAATGAATCCTTCTCACATTATGACCGTAGTCGAATCGACTATCTATCATCTAGATAAGTATCTCTACTCTCTCTGGAAAAATTTGGAAACTCTTCAATAAAAAAATTTCCAGGCAAAACTTTTAACATTAATGAAATCCTAGAAGAATTACAGAAAAACCAACTTGTAGAAATTTTACAAAAACACTTTGTTGCTTATGCATGGGAATGCAGTGATATGACAGGAATTAATCCCAAAACTTGTATGCATCATATCTACATTGAACAGAGTGCGAGACTAGTTAGACAACCACAAAGAAGAATGAATCCAAATTTGAAAGAAATTGTTAAGGAGGAATTACAAAAACTACTAAATGTAAACTTCATCTATCCAATATCAAATACTCAGTGGGTTTCACCCCTAGTAATCGTTCCTCAGAAAAATGTGAAATGGAGAGTATGTATTGATTACAGGGAATTGAATAAAGCAACATTAAAAGACCACTTTCCACTTCCTTTCATAAATCTAGTCTTACATTAGCAGGGAAAAATTATATTTCATTTTTGGACGATTTTAGTGGATACAATCAGATTCAGGTAGCACCTGAGGATCAAGACAAAACCACATTTACCTATCCATGGGGAACTTATGCTTACCAAGTACTTCATTTTGGATTATGCAATGCTTCGACAACATTCCAAAGAGTTGTCCTCGGAATTTTATCTGATCTTATTCATGATTGTGTGGAAGTATATATGGATGATTTCATGGTTTATGGAAATTCTTTCGAAGAAGCACTTGAAAATTTAGAAAAAGTTCTAATAAGATGTAAAGAAACAAATCTTTCATTAAGTCATGAGAAATGTTTTATGATGTTCAACGAAGGAATTGTTTTAGGTCACCATATTTGAGGAGATGGAATTAAGGTAGACTCATCTAAAGTAGAGGTCATTTCTAAATTATCAGTACCAAATTGTCAACGAGATGTTCGGAGTTTTTGTTGGTTTTACTGGATATTATAGAAGATTCATAGAAAACTTCACAAAAATTGCATCTCCACTCTTCAAAATACTTACCAAACACTGTGAATTCAGTTGGGATCCTGATTGTCAAAATGCCTTTGAAACTTTGAAAAAGAAAATCTCTGAAGCACCTATTTTAAAAGGACCTAATTGGAATTTGCCTTTCCATATATCAACCAATGCTTCAGACACAACCTAAGGAGTTGTGTTAGGACAAAAAGACCTTATTCCTTATGCAATCTATTATACCAGTAAAAATTTAACTCCAAGAAAGTTAAATTATATTGTAACTGAGAAGGATTTTTTAGTTGTAGTTCATGCCATTAATAAATTCGGACATTATATAACTAGCTATGAAACTTTCATTCACACGGACCATTATGCCATTAGATATCTAATGAATAAACCAATCACTAATGACAGAATAACTAGATGGCTCTTGCTGTTGCAAGAATTCAACATCACCATTCTAGATTGACTCGAAAAACAAAATACAATTGCTCACTTTTTATTTAGAATTCAAAATGATAACAATGATAAACCCGTGGAGGATAAATTTCCTGATGAATATCTTTTTGCAGTATCTACTAAATCACCTTGGTATGCAGATTTTGCTAATTATTTAGCTACAGGGAAATTACCATTTCATTTGTCTTCTAGAGAAAAGAGGACGATAATCCACACCAACACATCTTACTCATGGATAAACGAAGAATTGTACAAAACAATACCAGATCTCATCATCAGAAGATGTGTTCGAGAAGATGAGATACCGAAGATACTTAAAGCATGCCATGATGAACCATGTGGAGGCCATTTCTCTAACAAAAGAACTGCTTATAAGATCCTTCTCTTGTGATATTATTGGCCTTCCATTTTCAAGGATACCAAGGAATATGTTAAGAGATGTGACAATTATCAAAGGATGGGTAAACCTACTCTTTCAAATGAAATTTCATTACAACCTCGGGTACTAATTGAACCTTTTGAGAAATGGGCACTAGATTTTGTTGGTCCAATCAATCCACCTTCAAAACAAAAAAGGTATATTTTAGTACATATTGATTATGTCACTAAATGGGTAGAAGCTAAATCACTTCCTTTTGCTACTGAAAATTTTGTAGTTTAATTTCTTTTTGAGGATATTTTCACTCATTTTGGTGTCCCAAGAGAAATTGTAATAGATCAAGGAACACAGTTTACATTCAAATTAGTGCAAAATCTCATGGAACAGTACAAAATCAAGCATTGGAAATCTACTCCATACCATCCACAAGCCAATGGACAAGTTGAGTCTACAAACAAGGTGATTGAAGCAATTCTCACCAAGACTGTACACTTACATAGGGACTGGGTATAAAATCTTCCAGAAGCTTTGTGGGCTTATAGAACTATATGGAGAAGCACTACAAGACATACTCCCTATGAACTTGTTTATGGGAAGCAAATCTTACTTCCAATAGAGTTCCAGATCGAGACTTATAAAACAACAGTCCAATTGGATCTTGACTTATCAGAAACACAAAAGCAAAGGATGGGACAACTCAATGAGCTTGATGAAATGAGGTAAGAAGCCTTCCAGAAGACCAACCTAGTTCAACAATAAAGATCCAGATGGCATGACAAATACATCAAAGAAACAAAATTCATCCAGGAGATTGGGCATTAATTTTTGATTCAAAGTTCAAAAAATTCCAAACTCACTGGCTTGGACCTTATGAAGTTGAAAACGTCTTTGACAATGGTGCAGTCAGAATCAGGACTATTGATGAAGAGAAAATTCCCCTTTTAGTGAATGGACATCGACTTAGACTTTATCAAAATCCATTGACAAAAGAAGAATTTGTCAGAATTTTCCAAGACAATTCAAAATTGAAGGTGGTTGAGAAGAATTCTTCTTTTCCACCTTAGAAATTTTATTTTTCTCTATTTTCATATTAAAAAAAGATAATAATAATAATAATAATAATGTATAAACATGAAAACCAACAAGTTGTTGGCATGCTTATGCAGAAAATTTAAAGTGAAAACCAACTCTTGTTGGCACCTTAAATTTTCTCTTAATCATTTTTCTAAAAAAACCCCTTTTTCTAAACATCCATTTCTTGAAAAAAATTTAGCTACATAATTAGTGACTTTTTGCAGCTCAAGCAAGTTTATGCAGCCAATCTAACAAGGACACTTGGTGGTTCAAATTGAAGAAACAATTGACTACTTTCAAAGTGCAAAGTACCTGCAAAGGACATCAAAGGACAAATAAAGGTTAGCAAATAAATCTAAGGTATGTAACACTTTAATTTTACAATAGGGGTTAACATATTACATATATGAATTACGTGGACATATCATTACCGGAAAAAACTGAAATCATTGCAGTTCATGGATGATAATCCCTTGTCAAATCCATTATAGTCTGCCACCATTTTAACTCCTATCTCGTCCTCATTTCGAATCCATCGATTTGATAGCCGAATCATTGAGTTAAATGCTTTCAAACGGCTAACTCATTCCCGTAAACCTTCATTATACTCGCTCGTTCTCTCATTCTTCCAATTTATGCAGTCTCTCCATCTTAGAGTGAAACCCTACTGAGACCATTTTGCCTATCAAGTAAAACATTTCTTAAGACGAAACATCTCTCACCATGGGCGTTATTGTTCGAACAAAACCAACAGGGAGGAAATTTTTGGAAGGATACCCCCAGACTAGAGAATTGTTATAGAAAGTTCAGTGGTTAGATTTCATAGAAAAGTTTGATTGTTTCCACAGGGAGGTGACAAAAACCTTTGCACAATCTTTTGATGGGACAGAAGTTGAAATAGGCGATGTCAAGTTCGTAGTAACAGAGTCCCTGATTGCAAAAGCCATCGGACTGCCTAGAGTTGGAGAAAAATGGTTCAAGAACAGAGGAATCAAAGGGGAAAACTGGAAAATTTTCTTCAAAGACCCAAGCATGGATACTACTGTCTTCAGAAAAGGTATTCGTAGCTCTGCCCTCAAAAGTAAATGGAGAAATATGGTCCTTGTCCTTCAGAATTTTGTTACTTGTGAAGGCCGATTTTGGTGTATGTTTTTCTATCACATTAGGCTATTGGTGAATTTCCTTGAAGAGCATCAAATAAATCTTCCATACATGTGTTGCATAGCCTTCAGAAAATCTCAGTAAATGTTCAGAAGAAAATCCATCTTATAGACAACACAATGTACCATCATGGGTTAATAAAAATCGTGATTGAGTTTCATCTTCAAAGCATATGTGATGATTGGGAAGATTTTCTAGTAAGAAATCACTTTGAAGAGAAAACTCCTGAACAACCAAGTGGTAGCAAAATCCTAAGGAGAAGAAAGAGAAAAATTGAGACAGTAATAAAACAGGAACCACAACATCAACAAGAATTGTCAGAGGATGATATACCAATTGTAGAAATTTTGCAGAAAATGAACAGAGAAAGTCTTAGAAGAAAGAAATCCAACAAGGAAACATATGTTTTATCCTAAACAAAAATCCTTCCTCGAAAATAAAATCTAAAAGTTAAAGAAAAGAAAACTCAAGGGTTGCCAACCATAGGTTTCAGAAGAAGCACTAGATTGAACACAGTGAAAGAAGCAACCTCAGAAGTTGCAGAACATATCGATCTTGAGTCAAAAGAGCAATTTGAAGATCTTGAGAACTCTCTGAAAGAATCACTGAGACTGTCACCAAGGGCATCCCCACCTCCCCTCATTTCATCTCAACGAGTCCAATATAAAGCCCAGGTATTGATCATGTTCAGCAAGAAATCTATGATTACATAGAATCATTGGAGAGAAAGGAAGCATCAACCAAAGAATCAATTTAGAGTTGAGAAGAAGGAAGTAACCAATTTAATGAGCCACAAGAACCTCCATCATCTAATGTCTTGAAACAATAAATCTTTGAGATGGAGACATTAAACGGGTACCTCAAAACTGAAAATAAAAAGTTGAAGGCACAAAATGGAAATCAAATTGCCAAAAGTGATAGCCTCATTCTTCACTTAAGTCTATGGTATAAAAAGAACAAGAAATTGAAGAAAGAAAACAAGGCCATGAAAAGAGAAATTATTAACCTGAAGTATAAGATCCTTATGAGGAAACTAGGGATGGAAGTGACTGCCAAGAAGAAGAAGAAGAAAGTGAAACCTAGATGTGCTGGAAAAAGTATACAGGAAAACGACAATTCTGTGTTGTATGAGGACATACAAAACCTCCAGTGCAGGGGAATGTAGAGTCTAATAACTACTTTATCTTGACATCCTTTTTGTCCATATTTACCTCCTTTTTCTTATCGATATCATCCAAATAAATGCAATAAACATAAGGTTTTGATAAGGGAAACATTCATATGTCCTATTTTTCATATTTTGTCAATATGTCTCATTGTTTTATTAAAGTTTACATGTAGCTATAGAATTGACCTGATTCTACAGTTAATCCACAAATCCGCAGCTACTTCCATTGTTGACAGGGTTCGAGTCTGCCAGCTCAACAAAGGAGTATATGGGTAGATAGGGAATGATCCTCTCATGGATTTCTTCCTGTTTACTTGAGCTAATTCATCAGAATATCTGCACTACAACACGGTCAACCATGATAGTCAACTGCAAGACAATGCACTGGAATAAAGTCTGAGTTTCCAAAGTTTTCATCGATTTGTTTTTTCAATAGCAAATCGACAAATAAGCGATATGATTTTGTTTTGATAAGGATTCTAGCAAAGTCGTGTAGGCTTGAATTTCTCATATTGTTAATTAGAAATTTATAAAAACAATGGTAGCTCTGTGTAACAGGTGCGCCACCGTATGTAATTTTGAGCATCTTATATAACTCTTTTTTGCTTAATGCAAAGATTTTGGTTCATACATTTTATGTGTTGTTTATTTAAGGAGATTGACTGCCTCGTGGAGGGCCCCTGCGCGTAGATCAGGTCTTTGATTCACTAAAATTAGATTTCTTTTGTTTCATATATTTAATTCATGGATGCCTTGTTTTCATATTTTTAAGATGCAGTTCAATGAAGTTCGCGACTAGGTTTACTTGATTGATCTCTGTATCATTAATTTCATTTACTTGATACCTAGCATAACTCAGTCATTTCATTTGCTTGATACCTAGCATAGCTCAATAATTTCGTTTCATTCATAACTTAATTATTTCATAGCTTAGTAATCTCATTTTTGTTTTGTTTTTGCATTGAAATAAAGTTGCAGAAAATAAGAGTGACAATCTTTCTCAGCATCTGAATTCAAGCACTTTTCATTTTCCCAAATTGATAAAATAGGATTTTGTTTATGTCATTTCATGCTTTCATAATTAGCTTTGTTTAGCTGCAGCATAAAAATCCAAAAACAGTTATAAGTTGAAAAGAAGATTAACTTAACATATTCATTGAAAATAGTTAAAATCATTATCCAACCATTCTAAAAGCTCAATTCAATCAGAACTAATTCTCGAAATATCATTTAGAGTAAACGATTAACAAATCTTAAAAATAACCTCCTAGTATAGATAATAACATCATCTCAACATTGATTCTAGAGTTTGACATTAATTTAGATAACAATAACATAATCACCTTAACGACATAAACAACTTCTAGCACATACAGTGCACTTGTACTTCATCAGTTTATCTGCCCTGGTCGATAATTTATGCTTACAATTTAAAAACATTAAATTCACTGAACAAGAACAAAAAGGGCATAATTACTTTTGAAATAAATCTCAACCTTTGATTTTTACCATTACTAGGAATATTATAAAATATTTTGTGGAGATTAAATCCCTACCATTCAGTGATAATAAAAATGAAAATTTAAAAGCTTTATTAAAAAATAAACACCTTGATATAGTCCCTATTCCAAAATAGACACGCCTATTTTTTTGTAGGCAATAAACTTTATATTAGAAAAAATATAGTACATAGGTTACATTCAGAGAATCATTGTGAGGTCTAGTGCCAGGGACCAACTGATGATAACTAAATGAGGGCCATCTGCCCCAAAAGAGGAAACCAGATGGTCTGTTAAGGAGAATAAAAGTATGATACAATGTCATCGACCATGCAGAAATAAATAAATAAAAATGATTATAGGAAAATCTTCTGCCAAAATGTTTGCAAACGTGGTTGTCAATGCATATGCCATTGAGAGAACATAGGAAAGACTATAGCAAATGAAACAAAAAAGAAAACATGCTCATGTTGTGCGCTTGCCTTTGGAGCTTGAAGGAGCTAGCTTCGTTGGACTAGGACCTGCTTCATTGTCTCTCCAATTGCCTGGAGGTTTAACATCTAGTGTCTCTTCCACTATGAGGCAACCATAGGAGTTAGTGCCTTGTGGAAAGGGCACCATATCGACAAGTTGAGCAATGATGGTGGGGAGTGGCTTCGAGTTACTCTCCTTGGCTACTGATTGTTGATGTAGGAACCCGTGGTCAAATGAGCCTTTGTCATGTCCATCACCAGCCATGATGATGGAGGGAGAGGGAGAACGAGGCTAGTGGGTGGGATACTAGTATTTAGACCTTTCTAGAGAGTTTGACAACATGGAGATTTCAACCACGAGCGAAAAATCAATGTCAATGGATCTAGAGAGGTTGCACGACGAGGTTTTGATTCTACTAATATACGTATTTGTTTCAACTACTTGTCTTTTAGCTCCAACTCTTATTAGCTCCATGGTCTAGAGATGTCACGTCAACAAATTTCTAACAACCCAGTGCCAATCACTGAGTCTTATGCATTCCTCCACCTCCAAGGTTGCTACAATGTGTCATATGTGTCCAAGGATGTCAAGGTCAAATAATTCCATGTGGTCACCAAGCCAAGGAGCATTGGGAGGGTGCCCACGACCTTTAACTCCCCGACGAGCGTGACCTCGTTCTTTGACCATGTTGTCGATCTGAAAAGCCGAGAAGCTTACAGAATGAGCTTTGGAAATAATGGTGAGGGGAGCGGTGAGATGTTGGAGCTCATTCTCTTCAAATATTTCCAGAGACAAATGAAGGGGATGACATCTTAACTTGTATAAAAGCATGGATATGAACATTAATTGAGGCATTAAAGCAAACATGAGGAGGATCACAATATAGATGTAGAGGGGATGAATGGGACAAAAAAAAAAATAACTTGAGAAAAGAACGCTTGGAGGAAAGTTGTGATGGCAGGCCACCATTTGGTGGTGTTAGTCATATCAATAGTGAATGTCGTCGTGTCGAGGTTGACAGAGCACTGTTGATGAGGAGGCACCTGGATCTGGGAAAAATAAACACACTTATTGCCTAGAAGCCCTTTTCCAAAATAGACATCGCATATAAGTCGTATTCCAAAATAAACACACTTAAATGGGTGTGTCTATTTTGGAATAAGGTTTTTATAATTATAATTAATTATCATCAATTATTGAGTGGATGGTAGGGATTTAAATTCCATGAAATATTCTAAAATATTCCTAATAGTCAATAATATATATATATAATATATATATATATTATATATATATATATATATATATATATATATATCACTTATGCCATTTTAATTAAAATCATTCATTAAAAAAAATGTTATGTGAACATGATTTATGTTTTTTATGAGTAAGTTATGGGATTGACCCATAGTATTATAACCAAACCTATTTACAGGTTAAGTGTTAAAAACTGTAGCAAGAAAGGCTAAATTTGACTTGTGCCTTAGTCAAATTTAGTAATTCAATTTTCCAAATAAGTAGGATGACTTGGATTGTAGTTAACTTGTGTGGCATGGCCTTGTCTACTAGTTTACTCAATAAATTCAAGTTATAGACTAGAATTAGAGTTGTGTATGAAGTGATTGCTAAAATTTAGCAATCTAGTTCAATTAATTTTAGTTTGACTTAGTTAACCAAGCTTAAGCAACTAGTTGAGTCAGTTGAAGGTCAGTCGAGTAGTAGAATTGTTGCTAATTCAGTGATCTCTCAGTTAAACTATTCAATCTGCTAAGAATAGACCAGATATGCATGGAATTCGAATTGCCTAGTTGGAGTTGAGGAAAAGGCACATTGTAATTGTCAATTGTATACTAGTTGAGTGCACATGCTTGGAAGTTAAGCAGGGAAATTATTCATTGGGAATTACGCAAGAAAATAGGAGAAAATTCCTACCTTTTAGGAGCTAATTTCCCTCGGGATTACGCAAGGAAATAGGAGCAAGTTGTGTTGGCTAGAGCAGGAGAGTAAGTTTACAGTGCGGATTGTGCTTCAGGACGAAGCAAGACATTGTAATAGTTTTTCATTCTCATCTGATTAATGAAAAGCAACGAAGGGGTTTTTCCTAGTTGGGTTCCCCTGCAAATCATTGTGTTCTTATGGTTTTAATGCTTGCATGTCATTGCATGTGTTTCTAAATAATGATTTCCATTCCACATAATAGTAGAGGAAATTTGTAATCTCTTGATTTCAGTTCAATTTCATTAGTAGTAGAAAATTTCTATAAAATTTCCACATGGTTTCAGAGCATAGATCACACTGGAAATGAGTGAATAGATCTTCTTCTTCAGATATTTTGATTTTCATATTCAATGAAGTAGTTTTCTTCTGTGCAGGAAAATTTCTTTCAACGGATTGAGATTGGAGTATGCCCTCATGGGAACCTCAATTTTCATATCCAAGAAGGACATGATGGAAGCAGTGCTCACTGATAATGGTGTGTTGGAGTACACCAAAACTGACATTTCAAAGCCAACAGTATCAGATGCACAATAGTTAGCCCAATGGAAGAAGGATACCACAAAACCCAGGAGGATCATCTTGGAGGGTGTGAGAGATCACATAGTCTTGAATTTACATGGCAATGAGACTCCCTTTGTGATGTGGAAGACCCCCACTGAGTTATTCGAAAATGGTAGTGATGCGAGGAAATTCTCACTAAAGGATAAGCTCAAAAACATCTGCATGCAAAAACGAGAAGTCATTCCACATTACCTCTCCAGGTTCACTCGATGTCAAGATGAACTTGGAGGAGTTGGAGAAAATATTCCCTCTCCAGAACTAGTGAGCCTAACTCTCCTAGGCCTTCCAAAATCTTCGCATAACTACAAGGAATCTGTAAATGGAAGGGATAAATTTCCAAATTGGGAGAGGCAAGGTTCTGCTGAAAACCACTATCATAACCAGGCAAAACCATGCCACCGATAGCAAGAGAACCATACATCAACATGCAAAGCCATGCATGTCAAAACCAGCTAGGAAACCACACATGCAATATGTTACCTGCAAGTATTCTTGTTGAAGTTGCTTGATCTTTCTCCTCCTTACTTGATCTTTGCTTTCCTTTCCTTTCCCTTTACTTGCTTTTCTGTTACAGCAGATAAATCCCTCTTGCTGACAAGAGCGATCTCCCTCAATCCTAAAGGAAACTAGAAACAAACAAATAATTGAATGACCCTTTCCCTAAGCTTATTTCGTTCGAATTGTAAATACAAGAGTAGGATAATAAGCCTCTTACCTATTTGAGAAATGTTGGATGAAGATCACATCTCTCTCTTGATGAAGCTTCCCGATGCTCAAAAAGATCTGCAATCACATACATAAAAGAGATCAAAGGCATATGCAATCATAACAATTCAAACAAGGTTAATCTAATGATCAAGGAGATTAGAAATTTAGATTATCTTACTGAATATCAAAAGAATCATAAACCATTCATCATTTCAATAAGACAATACAATGGGAAAAATGATTCATTTGTATTAATTCAAGGATAAAGAAGAGCCTTACAACCTCTGCCTTGATGTCACGAGGTTCCTCCCAAATGCCTCTAAACTTCTCCTTAGATGATAAGCCTTCCAACCTAAATCCAACAACATAAGTGTATCTTTTCTGAACCTTTTAATCCCTCTATCCTCTAGTCAACTTATAGGCCAAGAGGAAGAACTTTCAGATCCAAAAGAGAAGGATGAGATCCTCTAATTGGGGGATTACGGTTTCTTGATGAAAGGGAATTAGCTCCATGACCTGAGGGGTATGGCTCGAATAGATAAGACCTAGAAGCTTTCAGTTGGGATATATTTAACCAACAATGCTTCTGGAATCCACTTTTTATTTTTACTTTTCTTTGATTTACCTACGCATCTATAGTGAAAGACAAAGTGCAGTTTTGTGCAATTATCAGGGATACAAACTGAAAATGTGCAGAAACTTACTAGGAAAAGTGTGCATGTCACACTTAACAAGTCATACAACCATTTTACCCAAAAGTCACATCTTCTTCAAGGGTTTTTTATTGTTTAACTTCTAAGGGAGTGTAATGGAACATGTTTATGGATGGCGAGAGATCCATTTTAATGGTCAAGTGTCATGGTGTGTTGTGGCCACCAACAACCCCCCTCCTTATTTAGTATTAGCAATAGTACTAAATAAGGGGGGACCCTTAATTATTAAATCCTAAAAAGTTAAAGTAGCATTTACATTTCTTTTTTCGCAAATAAAGTTACCATCATAAGCTTAGGAAGTCCCCTTGGAAACTTTTAGAATCTAAGTTTATGATAAGGTAAAAATTATCTTATCAAGGGAAATTACATCACAAGAAAATAGCAGGATGCCACCTCACAAACAGAATCCCAATATTCACGAGATAACGATATCGACCAAATATCACATCCCATTCAACATAACTTACTTAAAACACTTCAAAAAATCTGCCGATATGCGATGCCACTAATCGCAACATCGCATCTCACAAGGAACATGTTAACAAAAAATTTGTCATACATAATATTCCTGCGATATTGCGATATTGCGATTCTGCGATATTGCGGTTTTGCAACATTGAGATATTGCGATTTTGCGATATTGCGACACTGTGATTCTGCGATTTTGCGATCTGCGATGTTGCGGTAGCAAATCGCAAAATCGCTCCATCACAAATATTTCGAGCTCGTTATTCAAGAAAAGTAGTTTCCATAAGCTGACACATGGTTATGCGCTTTAAATGCTAATAAAAGAGTTAGTTGTCAATTATTAATAGAATATGGGTGCGTGCTCTTCAAAGAACATTTCACGTAAGGTGGTATATTTGGTATGTCTGCGGCATTTAAAACTTTCCCATCACCCTTCCTTGTCATTCAATTTCACCTCACTTGTGAATTGCAGGCACGAAGAGCAGAGGACTATACAAAACAATATGCAGGCTGAAATGGGAAAGAAAAGTTAAGCCCGAGCTCTGAAGAAGAGAAAATGGCACCTTTGTATACAGACACGGCTTGCAACAGTGACACATGAATAGCTACGTGGGAAGGCATGTATAACATGCTCGAAGAGGAGAATCCCAGAGTAATGGAGGTTACAGTTGTCACAGGCTCACAAAGCTCTTCTGAAGCATCCCTCGCAGAGCTAGCTTGCTCATTCTTACATCGGATAGGAGCAAGGCCAAGAATGCTCCCATACACGGACATGGTCAAATGGATATTGGATAATGCAGAAATAAAAAATAGACAATTCAAGGTTCATGGTCAAGGACACATTGGTTCATTCGCTGCACAGGATTTAAAGCTTATGTATTATCTACCAGAGCCACAGGTAATCTACAATAGACAGTTTACAGAGAAATTTGTAAAAGAAAATCCGGACCTGGCAGAAACTACCAAAGATTGGTCTAGGAGAGATGAGCCGCTGAAGAAGGACAAACACGGTATGTACAGTACTGGTTCCCTTACCTCTCCATACTGCTTTGTTGCTGCCATGCTCTGTAGAATATTTGGAATGCCAGATATTAACAAATTCTCATGGGAGTGGCTTCCATTATTGGATGCTGCCATAAATGCCACCATTATAGATTGGGCCAGAATTTTGTCTGATAACCTGGCCACAGCCATTGGCAATTACCGGTCCAAAAGAGCTACGGCTCAGAGGATCTATCCTCCTTTTTACCTTTTTGCGTATATAATGGACGCAATATGCTATATTTCTAAGTTTCCTGTTATGGGTTGGAAGTGGATGACACAAGACCCTCTACCCATTCATGTATATCACAAAGAGTTATGGGACTCTTAGTTCGTCCCATACTTTTACCAAATTTGTCATGGAGTTATGTTTGCCCTTATATAATGTATGATAAAGGCCCTCTGAGATGCCGCCTGAAGCAGAAGTAGGACTCCTCACTGTCACAAGATGGTTCAGGGAAGAATGTTTACTTATGCAGGGTTTTTTGGAGTTTTTGTACCCCCGTGTCCTGCCTTTTATATATTCCCGAAAACTCTTAGCCGAGAGATTGCCTACCAAACCTTGGACAAGTAGCCTAATAAAGAATTAAAAGACAAAAGAAGGTTATATGCACAATTTACTATGCTGTGGGGCCTTCTCGCTATTCGATGTAGGTCACGCCTTTGTAGAAGTAAAGAATATCACGTGCTTACAACTATTCAAATTCACAGCAAGGCCATTTGACCCTTCTGAGGTCGCCCACAATTTTACAACAACAGTCAAGATAAAGGTGTTCTCCAGAGAAAACGATTTATTTGATGATATATTTCAACAGAAAAACACATTGGAAGAAATTCTGCACACAGCACAACTGTAGCTACCCCTAGAAGAATTTCAAAGGTTCAAAACATACAGGGAAAGAAGGCTAGCCAGTATTCCTTTAGAAAAGCTATGCCTAAAACCCTCAAGAGAACCAACTCCAAGTGTTAGCCTCAGTGGAAGTTCAAGTACCAATGGATCTAAGTCCAAATCCGAAAAAGAAGTG
>APFE030625952.1:219941-241579 GCA_000404065.3 Pinus taeda
GTTTGATGAAAATAACCTTTAGTGAAGAAATTGTTTTATATCAGTGCAATGAAAGGTATCAATAACAAAATAAAGATTCTCTGTAGAACAGCTACTTCCAAAAACTCTATCATTGTTGTCCAGAGCCATCTAAAGGAAACAATGACTTCTTCCCTGCCAAAGGAAATCACAACTTTCATAGGAACAATCCAAGGATACACTTCATCTTGAAGAATGAGAGGTCTCATCATGAGTCGACTTATCATAATCACAGATATTATAACTTGCTGACTTTGCCAAATACTTCATACCACAATAGGGCAGTGACCCAAGATTGTTACAATCAAGAGGCAAGGGGTCTCATCACGAGCCAACTTGTTCAGCAAAGTTATAAATCAAGTGAATGACTGTGTCATAAATTGGCTATCAAACCAAGACATTGTTCTTTAAGAATAAAAAAGAAAATCAAAGCAATAAGTGTGGATGTGGATTCTTCTTTGAGAATTGTAGGTTTCTTTAAGTAGGATACAGGATCATTGTTGGGTAATAGGTAGCCCTGTCGAGGCTATAAACGCCTGGTGGCAGCAGAGGCTCTACCTACGACAAATGAGCATATTTAAAATTGGTTTACAGAGAAGACTTTATTTTATCTTTACAGACAAAATAATGGCTGATCTAAACACAAGGACTAACTTGAGGCAACAAATAATCAAAGTTGAAGATAGCTAAAAAAAAATGTCATTGACAGGTTAGAGCATAATGTACTTTATCTTTACATAATAAAGTTTAATTTTCTGAAAAAATTTCTGTTTTGGAAGCTGAAAAAATTCAATAGAAACACAGAGATAATTGGTTCTTCCAAGTGAATCGCCAATTGTTGTGGCCACCAACAACCCCCCTCCTTATGAAGTGTTATTGCTAATACTAAATAAGTGGGGACCCTCAGTAAAAATCTAAAAAATCAATTAGTGTTATATTTCCTTGAAACTTACAGCATCATGGACTTAGGAAAATACCTTTGAAGAATCTAAAAACCTAAGTTTCATAATGAAGAAAGTAAAATTCACTCCTTAAGAGATATCGCATCGCGCAAAGAATGATAGGGTACCTTATAATGAGTTAAAATGATGAAAAACGTGAGATTTCGATGCGAAACTTCATCGCATCGCATACGTTAAAGAAGCACTCACATTGAAAAACTCTAAAACCGTCGATATGCGATATCGCATATCGCACATCGCAAAAATCACATGAATTACGCATAAGGATTATAATGATTAAGCAATCTGTGATACTGCGATATTGCGATGTTGTGATAATGCGATATTGCGACACTGCGAAATTGCGATGTTGCGATATTGCGATACTACGACCTTGCAATAGAACATCATGATGAAATTTCGATATTGCGATACAACGATCTGCGATATCGCAAAGCA
Organism: Pinus taeda; assembly: GCA_000404065.3. Classification (NCBI taxonomy): domain Eukaryota; kingdom Viridiplantae; phylum Streptophyta; class Pinopsida; order Pinales; family Pinaceae; genus Pinus; species Pinus taeda. The sequence goes on from APFE030625952.1 coordinate 221,360, forward strand.
AAATCACAGAACCTCTCCATCGCAGTTGGTTTTGGCTCATTATTCGAGAAAACTTTTTCTAAGCCAAGAACTGGTCATGCATTTTAATGCGAATTAATGAGTTGTTTCCAAGTGTTAATGAAGTATGGTGTTGTGTTTTTCGAAGAACTAGTTCACGTAAGGTGGCATGTTTTGCATATCTGCGGCATTTAAAGTTTTCCTATCATTATTTTTTATCATTACTTCCACCTCAATATAAACTGCAGGAAAGAAGGATGAAGCATTATACAAGGCAGTATGCAGAAAACTATGAGGAAGAAAGGCAGTACTCCAATGTTCATTTCGGAAGGCACACGTGATCCACTTAAGGGAGAGAAAGAGCTGCAGAATTTTTCTAAGGCATCCATCACAGATTTCTCATATACAACCATGGTTGAATGGGTACTGAACAATGCTGATACCAGAAACAGACGGTTTAATGCTCAGGGTCAAGAGCTCACGGAATCACTATTTTTACAAATTTTGAGCTTTATACCAAATGAGAGAAAAAGGCGCAAGAGGCGAAAAACACATCAGGGAAGCTCGGATCAAGAAACAGAGGCAGTTTCCGATGCACGATTAGCGCTTAGCATTAATCGCGCATCACTAAGAAAACTTTCTCAAAAAGAAAGGCTCCTAGTTACTCAGTCACCTGCAAGCCCCGAAAATTGCAAGAAAGCCGTGATAGAAACAAACTGGAAACAGAAGACTAAAGGACAAGCAGAAGTGGTCCAAGGGTTAACCAAGTTGAAATGGGAATTTTACCAGGTATACATGGTAATGTCACATAGTCATTGGATGTTTCTCAAGTATATCATCAATTTTACTGAGAAGATAATGCCAACTCTTGTCGATTCTATTTTCTTAACTCAACCAAAGACAGAAGACAGTCAGCCGAATCTACTCAGGAAAATACTGAATGCTTGCGACATTAAGGAGCAAATTTAGAAACAGTTAGATAGTAGATTTAATTTTAGGAATAGTTTTTCTTAGAAAGAGGATGGTCATTTAAACCAAATCCTCAATTTTTGTAAATAAGTTATTTAGTTAGTAGTATTATACCCTTCTCATGCATTTAGAGAAGGGTCCAGAAATTTATCAAAAACTTGTCCTCGGAACATGCACTTTTGCACCCCAGAGGAGGTTTTGGTGAATGAATGGAACAAGGTTTATTTGATATCTGCTACTGATGTTGCACTTCTGTACTCTTAGTGGATATTAAATCAAGGAGCGATAAATCAATTGTCACTTGAAGCTCATGAGTAGGACTAGTTATAAATGGTACTTTTATCTCTTAACCATTTATGCTTATGCGTTAAAGTGATATTCAGTTTTCAGTTGTTTATATATTACAACATGAATGTCTGAGTTATCATTTGGCACTTTTGTACGGTGATAACTATTTGTTTATGTTTAGTGTATGAATAACTCATTTATGCGATAAGTTTTTCACAACTGTTTCGTCTAACTTCTTAAACGAAGTAGTTCATCTTTATCAAATTCTTTTCTTATGATAGCTAAATGATCTTTATTACCAGTTATTGTTTGAAATCTTTTTAGATCGCATAGAAGAAAAATCACACCCCAGGTTAGCATAAATTTCGATGTTTTTCTGTTTATTAGAATACAATAGCATAGCATTAGATTAGGTAGAAGTATTCCAGTTAGAACAGAAACACCCATCTTTCTCACGCACACACACTGAATTGGGAAATTGGTCCCATATCCCCAGTCGGACCCGCTATACCAAACGGATAAGGAGTTGCCAACCAAGGTCCAGACCGGGCGAGTATCCCCCTTATTGTCGACCCGATTTTCGGTGCCTTCAACACGGTGACAAAATGACGTGTAAGAGATTGCCCCCTAAAGTGCGAAGTTTGAAAAATAAGTTGTAAAGATTGAAGTGCTTTATCATGCCAAGGATTGGATCAGAGACAATGGTTGGAAAGCTACAAGAAACATTTAAGGATTACAATGCAATATATAATCATCACTAAGGTAGGCATTCCCATACTCAGAGTAAAACTAACTCAACGAACAAGTACGAAAAAACTCAAGAATCACATCCATAGTAGACATAGTATGGACCCAACCATCAGCTATGAATTTGCCTACATAATCATGAATATATATCTCCTCGTAACCTGGATTAATGAAACTAGATCCAGTGTCTTGATCTCCATTTCTCGATCCCCCATACGAATCTAGCCATGCGAGTAAATGTCTCGAAGTTGAACATGGCAGAAACCACTTGATTATTGGTCAATGATGTGAACCGTTAACAAGTGCGAGAGAAACCACCAATAATAACAATGTCTCTCAAGGTACTCTCAATACAATTTATAGAGTGTGAAAAGATGATTTGAATTCAAACACTCATAGAGTCATTCGATCGAAGGCCAATGATGATAACATGTAGTCGAAAATGAGAAACTTTCCATTAAGGCATGCAGGCTTCAAGGTACTAAAGGTTTCTAGATCAACTTCCTAGATAATGAGCTGAAACACAATGTCAATTTTTCAAGAACAGTTTGCAAGGACTAACTCAGGGATGGTCAACACGATTGAAAGCTAAAATTTGCAAAGGAACATAAACCGAGGTTGAACTTATCTTGAACACATAGTGACATGACAATTGAATAGGCAACATTTGAATCAATGATAATACTCAAAACCAGCTGAAGACTTTCAATGGGTTTCGATTAACTGTAAGGCAAATTGATTTCCCAACCTAAACACAGGTGTGACGGAGTAAGTAAAGGTATGTTATTTTCTAGCTTTTAATCATAGAATTCCTTGAATACTGAAGTTATAATTTTTGGAAAATACTTCACCATATTTCCCTTCTCATTTGAAAAAATTGTAAACACCTTTAGTTGGGGGGAAGGGACATCCATTTATTATCACATCCATATCACTTCATTCCATTTCACTTCATTTCAACCTAACATACTCGTCCTAATCAATTATGATTGCATTATGGTTCAAAAGTTATGTGATTTGCAAATAAATGTCTAAATTATGAGCAAATTGTATGGCCGATTTATGCATTCTTAAACATGTCCAATGAATCTTGCTGCAACAAAAAGAAACAAGATATTGAAACATAAGAGCCAATATCAATTAAGATTTGGTTGTCGCACAAGAATCAACCAAACATGTTGCAATTCAATGTATGACAAGGAATATTTTGCAAAACGAAATAAAATTGTCAAATACTATCAAATGCAAAGTTTAAGGATATATGATATAAGCCAAGCTCATTCAAAAGCAAATCATGATTAAGCAATGCAGTAGATTGCATGAGGACATGCAATAACATCAGTTGGGGGGAATGTAGAGTCTCCAAAATGTATTCAAAATATCATCCACTTTCACCTTTATCACCACCATTTCACTCACATGTCACAACTCCATGACCATATAACCTTCCATTAGCCTCCATTTTCATAATTATATGGTTTACCTTTGTGTTTTCCAAAAGTTAATGATTTCTAGTATTATAAGTGAATTAAATGGTTAAAACTTAAAAAAATGACATATACTTGCTAATATTTAAAAGTGGCTTGAGTTTCATGACATGTGTAGGTCATTTGGAAGCTTCCAATGCACCCTTATGTGGCCTCCAACGCTCAAATTCGAATTATCTTCAAGATATGGAAGAAGATTTGGATAAAGGTCAAAGATGATACGTGTCTCGTCATTACCTATTTGAGTTGTAACTCTTTGAGATTTTCTAGGGATCTAGGTAGAGAATAAAGGACCTCCATTAATGAGGTAGCTTCTTATGTTTTTGTATAAATAGGAGAGCCTTCTCCTTTGAAAGGCATGTGTAAAGTTGGGGAAATGCTCATGTTTTGGATATAGAATTTGGATTTGGCACCATGCTCATGAGTGATGTTCACCTTGATTTGGTTATGCTTGCATTTGGAGCCTCTCAACTTGCCATCTCTCATGCTTTTGGATTGACCACCTACAATGTGTGAGATTTATTGTTTTTCATACATTAAGATTTATTACGCCCATAGATTAAGATTTATTTATTTCATATCTTTTCCTGTGTGAGAGGTCAAGAGTGATTGTCTTTATTTGCTTTCTACCTAGAAGTTAAGAGCATTTGTTTTTATTTTCTTTCATATCTTTTCTTGTGTGAGAGGTTAAGAGTGATTGTTTTCATTTTCTTTCTACCTAGAAGTTAAGAGCATTTGTTTTTATTTGCTTTCATATCTTTTCGTGTGTAAGAGGGTAAGAATGATTGTTTTTACTTTCATTTCTGAAAGAGTGGCGTGCTTTTTAGTTCCTACAAGATTGAAAGATTAAGATTTCAATTCCGCGTGCTGTACTATAATTGTACTATAATTTATTTTTGAATTGAGTGTTGAATTAGAATAGGTGAATTTGGTTTTCATTTGGTTTTGTAGTTAGATTAATCTAAATTGAAAGTTAATTTCTAGCGTATATAGTGCACGTATGCTTTGCAAGTTTTACGAAACCCCCGGGTTGACAATTAAATGATAGGTAATTAATTTGCCTCAACACTTCGGATGAGTCCTTCAAAGTATTTTTAATGAACCCGAAGGATTGGTTCATTCTCGTTATGATTAATGAGTCCTATACTATTTGTTTTTTAACGAGTACAGTAAAGGGGTAACTCGATGTCATTTTCATTTTTAAAGAGTTTGAAACATACGCAAAAAGAAAACTCATTCAGTTCTTTTACCATAAAATTCAACGAGCCCAGAGAAAGTAAAGCTCAGTGTTTTTCAGTTTTAGGGAGTTAGGAGAAAAACAGAAGTAAACTCCATAGTGTTCTCTTTCATAAATTAAGTCCCTCAAGCTCGAAAAATGATGAAATAATGTAGGAGAGAACTCTATTGACCATAATAAGTCAATGTATACATTTTTCGTAAATAGTCCAGTTTAGTTCGTAAAAGGGGTAAACTTATACTGAGTGGACGGTTGTTCATTTACTTTTACGAGTTTGAACAATCAAATGCTCGGCAATATTTTCATGCTTTGAGAGTCTGAAAAGGGCTTAAAAGAGAACTCAAGGTTTTTGCTTTTCATGATTTTTAAGAGCATGAAAAGTGATGAAAGTATGCTCATAGTCAAAATGATCCATTTTTACATTGTAACCTGGTTTTTACATTAAACTCAATAAATCATCATAACTGCTCGATATTAAGGTAAAAAACACTAAAAATTTGACTTTTAAAAGGTCCTACGTATAAAAATAATATTTTAATCACCCAAAAGCTTATAACAGTTAAAAAAGTTAACTTATTTTTACCATTTGTTTTTTTACCAGTTTGAGAGTAGAAAGAAGGTTTTTTACCACCAAAATTCTGAGGTTGATTCCGAGCAAATTGGTGGACGAAATCGTGAACTGTTTCCTCCAAGTAATAGATCTATTCAATATTTACATTTTAAAAATGCTCCATTTCCATGTTTAAAAATCCGCCCTCAGGTTTGCGCGAGAACTCTTCATCGGGTCTAAGCATGCTAGTAATTTTTTGTGAGAAATGAAGCCTGCGTGGAAACTCTCTTAAGTGTCCAAGTAGTTGTGCTATGTTTACCAAAAAGCAGTCGCACAAGCACCGAGGGTTTTAAAAATTCAGAAATTTTGCCCCAAAAATTCCCAAACTTATTTTAAAAATTATTCTAACTCCTTCTAAATGTCATTTTCACAATAATTGACCATTCAAAACTGGAATGGAGGGATAGAGAACATGAAGCCTAAGATTCAACAACTTTGGAGGATCTGGTAACTTTGCAGGCTTTGAGAAATTGTGGCCTCTACAAATATTGGATTATTCTGGTGATGAAAGTTTAGGTAGAGTTCATGACATGGTTGGTGAGAACTTGAGATGTCCAGGATCAGTGTTTCGTGATCGGGGATCATCGCATCACCATTGATGCCAATGCTATATACTTTTTTACTTGGCTCTCCCGTAGAGGTTTGATATTTCTTTATGTGAGAAAAGGTCAGGTGGAGATACTACTTTTGGATATCTACAATGATACTGTGGAGATGTATAACTCGAGGATGATAGGATTGATATTCAAACTATTGGGAACCTGGCCTTGAGGACCATAGATTAGCAAGTTGTGTGATAGCGCAACTCTTCACTTGGCCACAAAGGCCCAGATGCAAAATTTCGTGGAATGTTGGGAGTCCACAATTTTCAACTGGTGTGAGGAAGTGGTTGTCAATATGAAAGGACAACTGACGAGAGCTAAGAATATTAGACTGAAGAATTTTGGTTATGGTGCCATTCTGATTTCTTTCACTCTAGAGAGGATTCCACTCCTCAGGCCACAACAGATTTTGATGGATGAGGGAGGACCTCGAGATCCATGGATGTTGACGTGTGTTTCCCTTATGGATTGTCATGAAGGTGATGGTCCGGTGGTGAGATATGCTCCTGAGTTTTTTGTATGGATGGGTCAACAAATCATCTCGATCGAGGATTTCCCATATGCAGGGATGGATTACAAGGGTGAACCAAACATCCCACTTCTAGCAAGGACACAGTGGGGTGACCTAGGTAAAAAATATTCTCATTTTGATGTTTCTTTTTAAGTTTTTAATTTGTATGTGTTTTTTGTCTTTCAAGGCTAATTATTAGAAATGCATATGTTGATGTGGGCCTAGTTCGACCAACAGGGCTACGATGTTTTGACAGGCGGGGTGACCAGCCTATAGCAATTGCAACACCCAACCCAGAGGTAGCAGAGGCACTGATTAAGCTACAACAAAACCTAGACAGGTTGACTATAGATATCCCAGAGACTGGGATTGATGATTTGCCTCTTCAATACCAGAGGCACGTGGTTATGGTTCCACGACCGCTCAAGCGATTGTTACACCAGGTTGCTCGTGCTATAGTCTGCTATCATGATCATCATCATGCTTAGCTGCTTTGTCTTCTAGGGATACATTTTGATTTTTTTATTGACATATTCAGATAATAACGACCACGGGGCCTTATGTCCTTGGATGACATATTTTTTGTATAACACTATCTGCAAACTTTATCTAATGAAAAACTACAACTTTTGATTTTAGTTTATATTGTTTAATATATGGATTGATATTGTTTTTTCTTACAAATGTTGCAATTGTCTATTTAACACATGATTGGCTACTGCATTGGTTAATGTGTTTACATTTCTTGGAATATGTTGATATTCATTATATTCAAACTGCCATTCCAAAAGGAGGACCCGTAAAAACATTCTTAACATTGATGAACTTCTTATTGTGTAGACATTGTTTAAATGTAATACTATGAGTTGTGAATCTAACCTAACAATCAAATGTCAAATTCCAAATGAGATGGTGTCAGATAATAGTTTAATGGCTACACTATGTTTTCCTATGTTGTTTGTTGTTTGACCAAGGCATATCACATGAATAAAAACTAACTCATCACTAGGTGAATAGATGACCCAAGTTGCGGAAAACAAATTTTTGAGTACTACAGCGAGCATCATCAGCAAAGCCAATGTAAGTTTGAGGGAACGTTGACATCTGCAAATAAAGTGTAAAACAAGATAAGTAGGATAAGTAGTAGTGGATTGTAAAAAATGCTAAAACTACCACACACACTTATAAAATTATAATACAAGTAATGTACAAATCTCCATGAAATATTTTATGCATAATATCTCTTCAGGTAAAGGCCATTTATGGGTTTTCCCAAAGAGACATCATCGTAATCAACCAGCTAATATGCTCCTTTAGCTAATATGCTCCTTTAGCTAATACACATTTTACAATGTAAGGGCCATGCCGCATAGGATCGAATTTACTCGCACCTAATTTGTCATGTGCTTGATCATAGATCAAGACTAAGTCACCTTCTCCATAAGAACGAGGATTTACGTTTTGATCAATTTGAGCTTTGACTCATTTTTTATGAGCCTCGCTAGCCAATGCGGCCTCACGGAGAGTTTCATCTAGACATTCTAAATGCAAAAAAAACGCTCTTCCTCTGCAGAGGTAGCTAGTAATAACTCGATGTCTAGTTTCAAAGATGGATTTTCACATTCAATTGGTAAAACTGCCTCCAAACCATAGATAAGTTGGAAGGGAGTATAATCCATAGATGTTTTCGCAATAGTACAGTATGCCCACAAGGCTGAAAAAAAACATGGTATGCTAGTTTCATTTATGAATGCCAACTATTTGTTTAATCATGTTTGTTAAAACTTTGTTAACAACTTCGACTTGACCATTTGCTTCTGGATAGTAAGGGTAGAGCTATCATGGCATAGGTTGAGTTGTACAGATAGTTCAATCATCATAAAGTTGCAAAAATGACTACTATGGTCCATAACAATGGCTTATGGGACACCAAACTGAGCAATCACATGATTGAAAATGAAAATTGTTGCAGATTTGCCATCATTCTTGTATGTAGGCATCACCTCGATCCATTTCATAAAGTAATCAACTGCAAGGATAATATACCCATGCTCCCCCCATGAAGTGAGGGTTACAAGTTACAAAATCTATGCCCCATTTTGAAAAAGGATCGACAACTATAATAGGGTGAAGAGGAGCGACTAGCACTCACATCTTGTGATCATAAACTTGGCAGTTATGGCATATTTTTGCTGCAATAATGCAATCTTTAAACATGGAAGGCCAAAAATAGCCAGCACGCAATATCTTTTGGCCAGTGGCATACCCAGACATATGACCACCACATGCTCTAGAATGGAAATCATTTAGTGCTCTTTCAGCCTCTTGAAGAGTTAAGCATGGTAGAAAGATAGAGTCAGCACCGTGACGATAAAGAGTGTCATCAACAATGTTATATTGCTGGGATTGGTAGTGGATGCGATGATGATCAGATCGAGATAACTCAGGCCTAAAAGTTCGTGTTTGAAGATATGTGATGATATCTCCATACCAAGGATCGGACATACTGATCAGAAAGAGAGATTCATCTGCCATAGAATCTTCTACCACTGTTCATGTGTCAGTATAGGGAAAGTCACACAATAATTCAATGAAAAATAATGATTTCTTTGATTTAATCTTCTACCACTGTTCATGTGTCAGTATAGGGAAAGTCACACAATAATTCAATGAAAAATAATGATTTCTTTGATTTAGACCTTTCGAATTCCAAATCAAATTCCTATAAAATGACTACCCATTTAGAGTATTTCTCCCCTAGCAATTTTTTGGTAATAATATACGTCATAGGGTTGCAATCTGAAATGATTGTCGTTTTTTGCAAAAGTATATAGTGACAAAAACGTTGAACAACTGCCAATGCTAATTTCTCCACATGCGCGTACTTGTTCTCAATTTTAGTGATATTTCGACTTAGGTAATAGATCACATGTTCATTATTAGATTCATCTTCCTACACTAATACCATGCCAATGATGGAATCTGACGCAGTTAGATATAGAAATTGATCTTGATGATAATCAGGAAAATGTAATACCGATGCATGGGTCAACCGTATTTCAATGTCAGGCAAATGTAATACCGATGCATGGGTCAACCGTATTTTAATGTATCAACCATTTTTTTTTTTTTTTTTTTTTTTTTTTTTTTTTTTTTTTTTTTTATATATATATATTAATATAATATATATATTTTTTTTTTTTTTTTATTATTTATATATATATATATATATATATATATATAATATATATTATATATATATATTTTTTTTTTTTTTTTTTTTTTTTTTTTTTTTTTTTTTTTTTTTTTTTTTTTTTTTTTTTTTTTTTTTTTTTTTTTTCAGCAAGCTCATCCCAAATGAAAGGAATGACTTTTTTCAGAAGTCAGGTAAAACCTTTGGTCAGCTTGACATAGTTCAATATGAATCTACATAAAATGTTTGCTTTCCCCTGCAAACTTTGGAGTTGACGAAGAGTAGAAGGAGCAAGCAAGTTTAGAATTGACTCTACCTTAACAGGATTGACACAAATGCCTCCTTTCGAAACAACAAATCCTAGAATTCAACTGGATTATACGTAAAAATGCATTTTTGTGGATTTAAACGAATATTATAGTGCCTACATCTAATGAAAATTGATTTCAAATGCAATGGATGATCCTGTTGTTTCGGTGAGTGAGCTAGTAGGTCATCTAGGTAGGGTTGGATCATATGTTTGATATCGTGAAACGCATAATACATTTCTCTTTGAAAAGTTTCACCAACATTCTTCAAACCAAATGGGAGTTTACAATATGCAAAAGTTCCCCATGGGCAGATGAATGCAGTCTTATGTTGATCGACAGGGAGTATGTTTATTTGGTTGTAACCGGAAAATCCACCCATGAAAGAGAAAATATCATTTCCGGCACAATCATGAACAATTTTATCAATGTACGGGGTTGGGTAATTATCTTTTGGACAAGCCTTAAATGTCCCTGTAATCAATGCATACTCAAATGGTTCCTTGTTTTTTTATTAATCGGTACAATATTTTATACCTAATCAGTCAAAGGAACTGGGTAAATAAATCTCGTTTTTAATAGTTTTTCAACTTCAACTTTTATAGCAGTAACTTTTCGCAGCTGCACCAGACACAATCTTTGTCTACCAGGTTTAGCGTCTGGATAAGTCTTAATTTCATGCACTACAATACTAGGATCGATTCTTGGCATTTCTTCGTAAGACCGAGAAAATATGTCTCGGAATTCCTAGAATAGGGCTTTATATGTTTGAATTTCTTCAAAAGTACAGAAGCTAATATATGAATATTTTCAGTAATTCCTAGTTTTACTGATATGTTTATTAGCATAGTTGCCGATATGTTTTCTAAATTCTTTTCAGATTCGAAATGATGAATATGCATCGGGCATTCATGGTTTTTCACAATCTCAGGTGAAAACATGGACGAAAAATTATTCTTGACTTTGTCAAGGTAAGGTGAGAAAGATGTGCGACGTTGGAAACCGTTTTAGGCATTTCATCCAAAGTCATTACCTCCATAATGCCTTCATCAGTTATAAACTCTCTATCAAAAGGATTGGGTATTGAGATTGGTTCTAGACGTGACAAATGAGAATAATCTTCGATTATCGTATTCACTCTATCATTTTCGAACGGTGATGGGTTGGAAAAAGATCGAACTGCCTCATAAGCCAATTCAAAAGGACTATGAGGCATCTGATTACCATACAAGGCTAATTCTGACTCTGAAGGCACTTTCTAAGGATCCAACACTACTTGATGTAATCATATTGACCCGAGCAATGTTATGATGAAGATTTGGTGGAGGGAATGCGAAAGTTCCCATAAGAGATGAGTCTTTAAGAAGACCAACACAACCATCCTCATATGCAGTAATCGATTTTACAACAAAAGGAACACTACCAATAGAGTTAGGGTTTGAAGTGTAATAGGATAGATGGTATACTTTCGTAATTTTTCCTTTATGAGGAAACATAATCATTCGAAAAAACAATGAGACCACAACAAACATGGTGTAAGTCTAACTTTGGACCAGTAATAGGTTATAATCAAGTTTAGCATCAACGACCTCAACTTCTGATCTGATTAGGAATATTAGTTTTGTTGTGCTAAGTATTCATGTGCTTAAGGATTCATGAGTTTATTGCAAGTGAAAATGAGTTTTTATGTTAATTTTATGAGCAATTTAACATAAATAAGAAACTTAACAACAACATATAAATGTACAGGGAGGGATTAGGTTTTTGGTCTGCAATCTGATTACTATCACAAACTTTGGTGGAGGGCGGTGCCCTGTTTGCAGAGCTTCGCAGGCGTGGGCTTGCCCTGGCCCAACAGATGAGGCAAGCGGGGACCAATGGGGCCCCTTCATACAAACAAGCAATGATGGATAAAGGAAAGGCCCCATTGGAAGGGTTGTAGATCTCTAGATCTGAAAATGCAGGAAAAGATGAGCTAAGCAAGAAGAAAAAGGCTGGTGGGAAAATCAAGGAAACCCAAAATAAAAAATGGACAAATGGAATCAAGATTCTGGAGGGTAAAGACAACGGGAACCCCAGTCCCGAGCAGGAACCACAAGAAGTAGAAGGAAGAAATAAAAAAACTATGGAAACCGAGGCCCTGCCCCAACATGGCACAGATCTGGAGGGATTTGCCATAGCGACAAGAAAACAGGAGGACCTAGGGCACTGCAAGCCCAAAACGATAGAAATCCTTAAGGTTGTTATCATCGACCCCAAAATGAAAGCTTACAGAGACCATATGTCAATAAATGCGGTGATCTGCAAGTTCATGGGCTTTTGGTCCACGGAAAAAGCCCTCTGCTTCTGGATCAAGCAATAATGGAAGCCTAAGGGAGATGTCAGGTTACACCTGGGGGCCAAAGGGTTCTTCACTGTTGTTTTTGCGAACTTGGAAGACAGGGATCACATTTTTGATGGAGGACCATATTTCTATGCCTCAGCAGGCCTCTATTTGAGACCCTGGAAACCAAACTTTGCACCAGAACAGGAAACATTCACGCATGTACCTGTTTGGATTCGCCTATTCTCTCTCCCCATTGATTACTAGAGACCTGCAGCGCTAGAACAAATAGGCAAAAAACTGGGAACCTTCATCCAAGCCTCAGAGGCCACCCTGCAAAAAAGGTACACCTCTTGTGCAAGAATATGTGTTGAAATGGATGTTTCAGGTGCACTACATCAAGGTCTATGGCTAGAATTTAGAGATGAAATCTTCTTTCAAGCCATAGATTATGAACAAATCCCATTTCAGTGTCGGAAGTGCCATGAACATGGACACATGTTTAGGGAATGCGCAATGAATAAGCCAACCGAGAAAGCCAAGGAAAACACAGGCAAGGATTAGGAAGGTTTCTCCGGACCAAATGGGAGACAATGAGCCAATCGGAAAAACCAACCCAAAACAGGCACCTCCATCAAAGGAACTGTCAATGCCTTTGAAGTTCTTGGGTCCGGAATAGTTTCAGCCGAAATTCCCCAAGTACTAGACGTAACGTAGGAAATCCAGGATGTACCTTCACAGGAAGCCCAAGCTCCCTATCCAGATCCGACGAATGAGATCCTACAAGGTCCTGAGTTGGAAAAAGACTTAGAAGGAGATGCGGAAATGACCGTCAGTGAAATAGTAATAGATGACATGGAACTTAGTGACATACTAGAGAGGGAAGGCATGGATCTCAATACCATGGTAGAGCAATGGAAGCAGAAAGGAATGGAACATATCCTAGAGGAGGAAGTAGACAAAGTCAATTTTCTCTTCCTAACAAGGAAAGATGCATAACTAAAAGGGCAGAAAAGAGGCTTTGGCGCCACAAAGGATCTGGGCGTCAAGGCCCAAGGTTTACATCAAACAAACCACAACGCCAAACACAGGAAAAAGAGAGGCCGATGAACAAACAACAAAGTGCTCCAAGAGCTAGGTCAAATGCTCCTCAACTCAGGCAAGATGAAAGCCCTTGAGGCTTTCTCGTTCTCCTCTTAAACCTGGTTAATTTATGAAGATTCTTTCATGGAATGCTAGAGGGCTAAACAACCAAAGAAAACATAGACTTCTGAGGAAGAAAGTAAAAAATGAAAATCCTGACATGATTTTTTTACAAGAAACCAAGTGCTCCTCCTAGAAAATGAAAGGAATAAGCAGAAATTCAGGAAAAAGAATGGAATACAAGGAAGTGGAAGGGAATGGAATGGAGGGAGGCCTAGCCACTTTCTAGAATCCCCACTCCCTCCATCTTATAAATGTAGAGGCTTCCAGATCATACATCTCCTTGGAAATGCAAATCATAGGGGAATCCAAGACATGCATGTGCACTAATATCTACAGCCCCCAAAGACTAGAGGATAAACTGTTGATGCTAGATTGCCTCTCCAAGATGCATCGCAGACACTCCATTGCTAAAGCCATATATGGAGGAGATTTCATCATGATTACCTCACTTGTAGAAAAGAAAGGAGGGGTAAGAACTCTGAACAGAGATGCATAGGCATTCAATTGCTTCATTAGAACAACAAATCTTGTTGACATCCTCCCCAAAAACAGGTTATACACCTGGAATAACAAAAGAGGAGGAGAAAGGCAGATAGCCTCCAGACTTGACCGTTTTGGAATAACAAAAGAGGAGGAGAAAGGCAGATAGCCTCCAGACTTGACCGTTTTGGAATAACAAAAGAGGAGGATAAAGGCAGATAGCCTCCAGACTTGACCGTTTTGGAATAACAAAAGAGGAGGAGAAAGGCAGATAGCCTCCAGACTTGACCGTTTTCTTATAGCAGAGGCCATCCTCCTTGAGGGGGTCACTGTGGAATCGAACATTATTCCTTGTGGAGGCTCTGATCATTGGCCCATCACCCTGCACGCAACCATCCTTGGCACTCCGAAAAACAGATCTTTCAGGTTTGAAAAATTTTGGTTGGGTCATCCGGATTTGACTTCTAAAATCAACCATTGGTGGAATGAGCCGCTGGACACCAGAGGCACCAAAATGTACCGGTTCCAAGCCAGATTAAAGCACCTCAAAGCCCGACTTCAATCCTGGAACCGAGAGGTCTTCGAAAATATCTTCAAAGACAAACAAGCCTTGGAGGAATAGATGGCACAGATCCATACATAATTGCTCAAAGGGGACATCACCCAGGATTATATTAGCATTGAGTGAGTCAGATCGCTTCACCATTGATTTTTCAAAGCTTGCTGGGAAATTGTGTGGTTGGAAGTGTGGGAGGTGGTGGAAGATTCCCAAAAATCTTCCTCCATCCTCAAATCCCTCAATTCCACCTTCATCGCCCTTATTCCCAAAGAGGAGGCAGCCTACACCCCTTCGAAATTTCGGCCAATTGCTCTGTGCATTGTTCTTTATAAAATTATCTCCAAAGTAATGGCCAACAGGCTGAAGCCAATTCTCCCTTTGATAATATCAGAGGGGCAATTTGGCTACGTGGAAGGCAGACAAATCATGGATAATGTCTTGTTAGCATAGGAAATGGTTCACTCTCTGCAATCCTAGAAAAAAGCAGTTATGATCATTCAGTTGGATCTCTCGAAATCCTATGATAAGGTCAGTTTGAAGTATCTCGAAGCCATTCTGGAAGCTTTCGGGTTTGTACAACGCTAGATCAACTGGATTCTAACCTTAGTCAAATTCCCCAGCTTATCTATCTTGGTCAATGGAGCTCCCACCTTCCCCTTTGCCAGACTCTAGAGGCATTCACCAAGGAGATCCCATTTCCCCTTTTCTTTTTGTCATATTGATGGAAGGCCTGAGTCGCATCATTAAAACTGCAAAGGAAAGGAACAATATAAACGGCCTTCAACCTCTGTCACCTTGCCTAGCCACTACTCATCAACAATTTGTGGATGATACCATGCTTCATGGAACTCCAACAGTTCGGGAAGCCCAAGGTTTCAAAGCTATCCTTAATCTCTTCAATCAAGCGATAGGTATGGACCTTAATTTGTATAAGTCCTCCATTTTCTTTTTCAACACTCACTTAGCAATCCAGAAAAATTTGATTGCTATCCTTGGGTTCAGAAGGCAAAGCCTTCCCTCTAAGTATCTCGGAATCCCTCTCACTGATAAACCCTGGCAAAAACTCGACTGGTAGAAACTCTTATCTAACCTAGATGAACGGAGTAATCATTGGACTAATAGGGTCCTTAGCATTGCTGGCCGGCTTGTCCTAACTAAGGCTGTCCTACAAGCTATTCCTCGGTATATGCTCTCCATCCTTTCGGCTCCCAAAGGCTTTCTCCAAAAAATCAGAAACTTTTAGAGAACCTTCCTATGGTTTGGAAAAACTGACAAACAGAAATGGGCTCTAGTAGCATGGGAAAAACTTTGTAAACCCAAGATCCTCGGTGGGCTGGGGCTTCAAGACCCAGACACAGTAAACAAAGCCTGTGGTGCCAAGCTCTGGTGGAGATGGGTCAAGGAACCACAGACACCCTGGGCCAGGCTATGGAAAGCCAGGTATGCTGAAAACTGGCGCCCTCAGGATCTCATTAGAATGACTGATCCTCCAGCCAGATCCCCCATTTGGAACATGGCATGGGCCAATCAGAACATCATACAAAATCACTGCTTTTGGGAAATCCGCAATGGAAACACAACTCTCTTCTGGGAAGATGCTTGGCAACAACTTCCCAAGCTTGAGAGTCCTGATTATCTTCCCCTACAGCACATGTATCAGGAACAAGTAAAATTAAGGGTGAACCAATACTGGACTAACAATATCGCAGACCAGCATTGGAGACATTGGCACCCTAATACCACCCCATTGGCAGATGGGATGGGCAACCTCCTCTTATCCTTCCACTCTTATCTGGATAAGAGGAAGATCCGTTACTCTCACAATGAAGATCAACTAAGGTGGGGAAACTTGATGGAGGCACCTTCAACCTAAAGGAAGCTAAACTTTACTTAGAACACAGAGATCTGGAAGAGAAAGTGATTTGGCACAATTATGTTTGGAAAACGACCATCTGGACAAAGATAAAGAATTTCTTATGGCTCCTAATGCATCAGAAGATCCTCACTTGGGAGAACCTGTGCAAAAAGGCTTCATTGGTCCATCCCAATGTCCCCTTTGTGAAAAAGAAGAGGATTCGATGAATCATCTCCTCAACAATTACGAATGGACCAATAAACTATGGGTTTGGATGGAGGATATCTTCAGACAAATAGACAGGAATAGAGAGTCCATAGAAGACAGCATATCCAACTGGCGAACCAAATATTCTAGCTGCGACACTATAAACATCCTATGGAGGCTAAGCCCCAGTTTTATATTCTGGTCCACATGGAAATAAAGAAATAGAATAATTTTTCAGAGGGAATCTAGGCAGCTAGACACCATCGAAACAAACATCATGCAAAATATGCAAGAAACTGCCCTTAATAGTAGTAAAGCAGAATAGGCAAACAGGCTTTCTGCTAATGAGAGGTGAATTCTGTAGAGATTTGGCATGGGTGCTGCAACTGACCTCAATTATCCGGTGCAGAGACCTCAGCCCGCTCCATCTCTGCTGTCTTGGCAACGTCCTATCCCAGGGTTCCACAAATTAAACTTTGATGGAGCCTCTCGGGGCAACCCTGGCCTGGTAGGCCTTGGAGGTGTCATACGTAACGATAAAGGGGAAATTCTTCATATATACAACAATTCTCCGGGGGAAGCCACTGACAACGAGGTAGAATTTGTAGCTCTGGAGCAAGGTTTGTAAATTCTAATCCGCTTGGGGAGTGGGGTAGCAATAGTGGAAGGAGACTCGCTCTTAGCCATTAATGTTGCAAGGAAAATGTAAAATGGTTCGCGTTCTGAGAAGGTTACTAAGCACTGGCGCCTATCCATGGTCACCGTGCTCATCGCTAAACATCTCTTCGCTCTCAATGGAGTCGTTCTGCAAGCAATTAAGCACAGTGTGAATGCAATGGCGGATAACCTTGCCAACCACGTGGTTGATCACTCGACTGTTGACATTGACACCTGTTGGTAGAGCGTCACATGTGCTAATCTTCGGGAAAAATGCTTTCAAATCTCAAGGCAAGACCTCACAGGCGTGTCAGGAGAGGAGGACGACTTACAAGGTACCGATCATCAATGAATTATGTGGTTTGCTCTTAATGGTTATTCCCTAATCCTTAATTCCTGGTGGTGGCACTGTTGGTGGTTGTCCTATGGCTCACATTGGCAAAGATGGAAGATCTACCACAAGGATAGAGATCAACATACCTTACACGAATTGGGATACATGTGGCCTCTTCTCTTCAGTGACAAGCATGGCATTCTGAGCGCACTCAACCGTAATCATAAGAATGTTGTCAGTCGCCTGCTGGGGATCCAGGCTGTCAGAAACATGGAAAAGACGAAAGTTTCAGTTAAAATCGTGGCCCCTCGCACCGTGTCTTTCACCATTAATATAAAGCCAACCGAGAAAGATTTCACCTGCTTACGATATTCCTCAGAGCTTAGCCCTGTGTTTACTGTTTCGTGTATAGGAATTCGCATTCCAATAGTCCGCACCTACAATTGTGCTATGGCTGAGCGCAACATCCGCAGCTCCAAAGCTTCCAGAGATTTAAAGAGAGCTCGAGAGAATTACGAGGCTTTAGTCTCCAAAAAAGGTAAACAGATTATTGAAGAGCTCCAAATTGAGGTGAACAAAGCTAGTGAAGGGATGACAGTAAAGCCATCAGTGAGGAGGTAGATTGGATCTCGGACCCGAGCACCACAGCAACCAAAGCTACCTAATTCCTGAGAATGCAGAGTGAGGCTTGCTAGATGAAAACGATGCTTGCAAAAGCCATGAGCATGCAAGGGGCAGCTCTCAAGGATGCCTACCAGATGAACTCCCTCGCCTCTGCCAAGAATTAGGCACGGCTAGACAAGCTGGAGATTACCATCAACTCCCTCATGGAAGAAGTTAAATTGCTTACTCAGAGCCTTGGAGGGTTTATTTGGCTCTTCAAGCTGTCCATTTGCCATGGGCTAAATGTCTCTATTGACATCCCTAAAGATGATTCCAAAACAACCATCATCAAGCACCATAGGCCCCGCAGTGGTCCTAAGGGAGATGATGGCACTGGTCAGAGTGTTGCTGGTTCTCCAGGAGTCGCCAAAATCGACCTGTAGGATTCTTGGTGGGCGATCTACTGCTGATGGTTCCTGTTTATCCTTTGGTTTTGTTATTTTCTGTCTAATGAATGTAAGCTTCGGAGGGCCTTTAAGTGGCCGGTTTATGTTTTACTCGGGTCAAGTTTGTGTTAGTCATTACACAGTACGTTTCCTAGACAAGTGGTCTTTTGTTTTGGCAGGCCTGCATTTTCTCTTTTCCCTCTGAAAATGGGAGGCCCCTTTTTGTAACCATATGTAACATTTTTGTGACCTAATATACCAGTTGATTTATACAAAAAAAACATATAAATGTACAAAACATCACCAACAACACATCACAACAGGAACATGATGAAGGAGTTCACCCATCACGGGCTACGTCTCCTTGGTTTAGCTTCCAATAGCTTGAGCCTCTCTATTATGCTCAAATATGTAAAAATATATGTTTACAATGCTCAAATGCTTCTGCAACCTGCTCCAATGAGTCCAGAATGTCAAAAAATGACCATCTAGTCTCTTTTTGTCCACGATTTGGTTGAAAACTGAAGAAGTTATGACCTCTCATAGTTTCTCCACTATTCACTCCACAAATTGCCCAAAATTCGGCACAGAACCCTCATTTTTACCCGGGTTCCAGCTAACTGGGCACCAAATCCGCCGAAATCCGGGCGAATTTGTTGGGCAGATAACTTTGTCGCTAAAGCCTAAAAATTCAGAAATTAAGGCCATATGGAGGGCCATGCGCCCAGGGGCTAGCCCCTGACGCTAACCCGTTTCCTCTGGCAGTCGCACAAATGTTGGCAGCTTAGACAACGGTGTTCACATGGGCGGTTATGTCCACGGGTTGGCCCAACCTCCAAAATCTGCGGTCATAAACTTTAAATACAACTCGCAGTTTATACATATTAAGAAATACTACAACAGTGTAATTATAGAGCCTCTAACTTACACCTCATCATCCACTATTACCTACTGTTTTTCATCACTTACCTCTCTCTTTTGCCTCATTTTCAATGTAAAACCACCCAGATCATTACATTAGATGTCATTAAGCATGATCAAGTGAGCTTTGCTAATGTGTGACTGTTTTGTTTAGATTTTGACATATTTACAGGCATTCCGCAGCCCTCTGCCGATTCCGCAGCCATCTGGTGATTCCGCAGCCATCTGGTGATTCCGCAGCCTTTTTATTAATCTCAAGGTTCCAAGTGTCATTTTGCCAAATGAGCCACATGGGCACTTAGGAATCAAGATGCTCGAGCACTACAACAAATCCTGTGATTAGCATCCTTTTTTACTTCTTTTTTTGCATCTAGAGCCCATTTTTGGTGCTATTTGCATCCATTTATCAAATATGGTGCAAAACTTGACACAAAATTTGCATCGAGTTTTTCACCACGTCTTACACCAAGTTTAGCACCAGGTATTGCAATAGGTTTTGCACCACATTTTGCACCAAATTTTATGCCAAGTTTTGTGTCATCCTTTGCACCAAGTTTTGTTCCAGGTTTTGCATCAAGTTTGGCACCTAATTTTGTTGACATACTTTTGCATCCTCATTTGCATCCACTTTTTGCACCTACACTTGCATCAACTTTTGCATCGACTTTTACATCCTTTTT
>APFE030625952.1:254490-267085 GCA_000404065.3 Pinus taeda
GTCTAATGCCATTAGAAAGTGGTTCTTTGCTTTCAGTTCATTTTAATTCATTTATTTCCTTCAAGTTTTCCTTTTCAGCAAGTAGTTAGAAACCACTAATCACACACCTTCACTCATATAGAATTCACCTTACACACACCATCACTCATCTGTTTATAAATACATCACTCCATCTTAGGAAGATAAATTAACCACAAACAACACCCCAAACGACAAAAAGCTTTAAGAGGTTTCTTAAGTACATATAGTACACCTTCACTTCATCAGCTTACGAGCCCCGGGTTGACAATTAATGACATCAATTTAGGAACACTAAATTGACTAAATAGTAATGGTCAAAATTGTGTATTAGTGTTCAGAGGTCGCAGGTTCGACTCCTGCTACCTCCGCCTGAACTATAGAAAAGCTTTTGGTGGCCTCCCGAGCTGCCATGTGGTGGCTTCCGGCTGGGCCACATGTTAGCCCATGGATGGGCACTCCTTCAACCAATCAAAACCACTAAAATACGACCAGTAAAAACGGATCACTTGGCACAATATAATTCATTAAGGAGCCCATTGACTAAGTCAATGTCCACATACCCTGCCCAATTAGTGTCACGTCATCAATACAGATTGCTGACTGGGTTGTCATTTTTTTTGAAAATTTTCCTATTTGAGAAAGTGAACATAACTCGTTTCTGGAGTCATACGGAGTCCGTTTGGCGCGAAACGAGTTGCGCCGGATTCAGGATGACAAGCTCTACGCGGTTGTCTAGGTTCTACACCAATTTGACAATTTTTAATTTTGATCACCTGATCATTCCTCCCCACTAGAAGCCTTTTGGACCCCAAAAGATCATTTTTAGTTGTCCAGTAGGTGAGTGTACAGTTCCCTCACCTTTCCAATATTGATCAATTTGGCCTTTGAACGATTTGTTCCCCTGAGCCCCACTTGAAGGTAATCCACATTTTCTTGTTTTGAAGACCTTATTCTTCTGTCAAGAATGGTGTCTTGTTATAGTTCATCAAGATATTCAGGAGAAAAATCCTCTATGGAAGGAATTTGGACATTTTCTCCTTGATCTTCAATCAATGGAGGCTCATACAACCTTAATTTCTCAACATTAACAACAACATAAATTTGCATATATGAAGGCAAATCCAACTTGAAGGCATCGTTACCAATCCTTTATAAAATTTTGAATGGACCATATCTAATTGGTTTAAGTTTTTTACCTTCTCCTTGGAGCCTCTCTTTGCTAATCTGAAGGAAAACTTCATCAATGACTTGGAACTTGTGATCTACACGATGCTTGTCGTGTCTTTCTTTGTATTTGTCTTGGCTCTTTTCAAGTTGTTCTTGAACTCTTTGGTGTACCAATTGGATTTGTTCAATGAATCTTCTTGTTTTGTCTATGTCACTATGACCATCAATAGCAACATCTTTGCCAAAAATGAAATCCAAAGGAGACTTAGGCAAGGATCCCAAACATGCCTCAAATGGCGATGTTTGAGTTGAAGAGTGCTTGGCCTGGTTGTAAGCATGTTGAATATAGTGCAAATGTTCATCCCACAACTTAGGATGCTTGCTGCAATACCCACAAAGAAGATGTATCATTGTTATGTTCACCACCTCTATTTGACCATCTGTTTGTGGATGAAATGTTATACTGTTTTTCAATTTGGTGTCCATGAATCCCCACTATCTTGGCCAAAAATTCCCAACAAAGCGAGAATCTCAGTCACTAACAATGGATGTGGGAAATCCAAAATGCACCCATACATTCTAAAAGAATAACTAAGCAATTTGTTCGGCCGTAACTTGCTTTTTACATGGCATCAAAATACACATTTTGCTGAACCTATCCACAACTATATACAAATAATCATGACCTCTTTTTGGCAATGGAAGACCTCTGACAAAATCCATAGAAACACTCTCCCATGGTTTTGAATCACAACCTTTAAAAGCTTCATTATCAACATCATTTTTGGGTTTGATCATTAGAAGCACAAAATTCTTGCTTGAATTCACTAGTGTTTTCATTTGCCCCGCATTAACAAGTGAAAGATCAAATCATATATTCTAGGTAGTGGGTAATGGTTCTTTACCATAATTTTTTTCAATGCACAGAAGTCCACACACATGCACCATGTTCCATCCTTCTTTGGCACCAAAACAATAGGTGAACCACATGGCAAAGAAGATGGTCTGATGATCCCTTTATCCAACAACTCTTGAATTTGATTTTTAATTTTTGCACTTTCCATCACTGACATCCTATACATGGCAATGTTAGGAAGAGGACAATCTTGCTGCAACTATATCTCATGTTGGATTCCTCTCTTGGGAGGCAATCCTTTTGGTTCCTGAAACATCTCATCATATTAGTTAACTACATCAACCAATTCAGATTTCAATTTCGAATCACAACCTTTAAAAGCTTCATTATTAACATCATTTTTGGGTTTTACCATTAGAAGCACAAAATTCTTACTTGAATTCACTAGTCTTTTCATATGCCTCGCATTAACAAGTGAAAGATTTAGTTTCTTGCTATGAACTCTCACAATATATTCTACTCCATCTTTGAACAAATGGTATTTGTTTTCATGTCTATGGAAGATAACTTTTCTGTCATAGAGATACGGGCTGCCCAAAACTATACCAAATATGTCTAATGGAACAACATCAAGCTCCACTTCATCTATGAAATTTGCAGTAATGGTGAATTTCAGTTTATACTTTATAGTTACCTACAATTGTGCATTGTCACACACCCATACAAATGGATATGGCTTATGATGTGGAATGGTTTCCAAGTTTAAACTTTTGGCAATGTTTTCGGAGATAAGATTGGCTTGAGAGCCACTCTCAAAAAGTGTATCAATTTTGCTATGTTTTGAGATCACCCTTGTGTGAAAAAGTTCTATCCTCTTCTTTTAATTTGGAGTTTCATTGTGTGAATTTGAAGTACTAGTGCTAGCAATGGATTCTTTTCCCTTCACACCCATGTCTATAATTTTAGTTTCATCCCCTGAATCGGATCCCAAATGTTGTTGAGTGGTTGTAGTTGTATTTTGTTTTCCCTTGTTGAATTTCTTTGGTTTCATTTCAGGATGAAGCTTTCAATAATGAGCTTCATCATGACCCTCTTTGGAACAATGTTTGCATGTCAATTTCTCCCCTTCCTTCTTGATAGATGCATTTTTCTTTCCCTTCCCTTTGAAACCCTTTTCTTTTACTTTACTCTTAAATGGCCTTTTACTACCCTCTTCTGGAGTGTTTGTCCCTCTTGCCTCAAGATGAGTGGCTTGCACACACACATCATGTAGATTATTGGGATTAAACATTTAGATAGTATGCTTAAGGTAACTGTGTAAACCCCTTATGTACTTTAGCAATGTGTCTTGTAATTGCAAATCTACACCTAACATTAGAGACCTTTTTTTTAATTCTTGGGTGTAATCTTGCACATTTTGACCTTTAAGTTGTCGAAAGTTATGCTAATTCATGATGGATTTCTGTGTATAAGCTAGAGGGTAGAATTGTATTTTAATTGTAGCAATGAAATCAAACCAAGAAATTGAGATCTTACCGTGTTTTTTAATCTCTTCTAGTGTCCTTGATTCCCACCATACTAATGCTGCACCCTCCATCCTCAAGGAAGCTAACTGAATCTTTATGTGATCCTCTTGAAGGTTTTGAATTCTGCAATAGACCTCCAACTGACGAATCCAATTATCAAGCTTCTGTGCATTCACTTCACCATTATACATGGGTAGCTCAAATTTAACATGAAGTTTTAGTAAGGGTGATTTACCAGTTCCTTTTGAGGTACGTTAATGAGTATGAGTAAGGGTTGTGTTAGTGGAAGAGGGTGAAGATGTTTGTGAAGAAGAATATGAAGAAGATGGTGGAGAGGGTGGAAGTTTACCTCCTCCTCCTGAAGAACATTCTCCTTTGGGAGAATTGGAGCTTTCACCCTCCAACTTGGTATTCCTCTCTTCATAGAGGACCTTCACCATCTCTGTCATGTCAAAGAAAGCCTTCCTAAAGACCTTCTCATCCTCTATCATTGTAGGCTCTCCTTCATGAGACATGCTCATTGGAGTCTCAACTGCAACTCGAGGAAGAACTGGTGTTGGAGATTGTGGCAACCTTACCCTCCTTCCCCTTGATCCAACTTTAGGGCTTTCAACCAACTTCCCTTCTCCTCTTTTGAGTTTTAACCTATAAGCATGACATAAACTTGCAAACAGTTAAATCCTTCTTGCACAAATAAAACCAAGAACTCTGATTGGGAATATTAGTTTTGCTGTGCTAAGATCCTCCTCAGATTTTAAACAAAATTATATTCATGTGCTTAAGAATTCATGAGTTTATTGCAAGTGAAAATGAGTTTTTATATTAATTTTATGAGCAACTTAACATAAATAAGAAACTAAACAACATCATATAAATGTAGAGAGCATCACCAACAACACATCACAACAAGAACATGATGAAGGAGTTCACCCGTCCAGCGCTACATCTCCTTGTTCCAGCTTCCATTGGCTTGGGAATCTCTATTATGCTCAAATGCTTCTACAACCTACTCCAATGAGTCAAGAATGTCCAAAAATGGCCATCTACCCTCTTTTTCCTCCCAATTTGGTCGAAAACTGAAGAAGTTATGACCTCTCATAGTTTCTCCACTATTCGCTCCACAAATTACCCAAAATCTGGCACCGAACCCTCATTTTCGTCCGGATTCCAGCTAAATAGCCACCAAATCTGCTGAAATCCAGGCGATTTGTTGGGCGGATAAATTGGCTGTCGAGGCCTAAAAATTCGAAGATTAAGGCCATATGGAGGGCCATGTGCACACCCTCGGCGTTGGCCCCTTTTCTCAAGCGGTCACATAAATGTTGGCCGCTTAGACAATGGTGTTCAAATCGGCAGTTATGTTCGCGGGATGGCCCCCACGAGCTGGCCCAACCTCCAAACTGCGTGGTCATAGACTTTAAATACAACTCGTTGTTTATACATATTAATAACTACCGCTGTAGTGTAATGGTCAAGACTGTGTATTAGCGTTGGGAGGTCGCGGGTTCGAGGCCCGCTGCCTCTACCCGGACTATAGAAAAACTTTTGGTGGCCTCCCGGGCTGCCACATGGCTGTCTCCGATTAGGCCACGTGTCAGCTCGTGGTTGGCCACTCCTTCAACCAATCAAAACCAATAAAAATGTGCCACTTGGCACAATATAATCGTTGAGGAGCCCATTGACCAAGTCAATGTCCACATACCCTGCCCATTCAGTGCCATGTCATTAGTATAGACTGTTGATTGAGCTGTCCTTTTTTTCTTTAAATTCTTATTTTGGGAAAGTGAACAAAAACCATTTCTGGATTTATATAGAGTCCGTTTCATGTGAAACGAGTTGTGCTGGATTCAGGATGACGAGCACTACGCGGTCATCCAGGTTCCACACCAATCTAACAACTTTGAATTTTGAGCTATTTTTGTTAGCACCTGATTAACTTCATTTGCAAATGTTTTACCTTCTAATTCCACAGGCAAGTCATTCAAAATTCCATAAGTTCAAAACCCTCTTCCATCAAAGTCTTTCAAAGTTGTGGGAGGCTTATTGATAGTTGGAGAAACTAAGGTTCTCCAACAAGGAATAAACATAATACATGTAGATGCTCCTTCATCATTTACTGTTCGAAAAACTCATTTTGTCTTGACATAAACTCGTATCTGGAAGGCCAACTGATGTGGGAGTTTGGGTACATGATTTTACAGATAGAAAAAAATGATTATATTAGAGTCCTGGGGATCAACTGATCCTATATTATTAATTTCCTTTGTGTTGTAAACGTCTGCAACACTTCAAGAGCCGACATTGCTAAAGGTGACATAGGAAGATCTTCAACAATATTGTAATTAAGAGCAACTCTAGCATGAGGATTAAAAGTTGATTTTTGTAGAACACCCTTAGGAGGTGGTCGAATTACCATGTCAGGATTAGGTTTTTCAATTTGTAAAGGTTCAGAAAGAGGAGCTGATGTGGAAGAATTATGAGGGGAACCAGAACCATTGCCATCTACACTAGGACTTTTAGATACATAGTCTTTGGAACTCGTAGCTACCATAACTTGCAAAGACATCATCATGATGTTCGCCTATGTGCAAGAGGAAGATGGGCTATGGGAAACCATCTTAATGCCTTGAGAAGGAAATGGATCCTTCAAAACAAAGGGAATAGGTGAACCCTTAACGAATTAAGAAACTTAAGCACGATGAGGCCATTCCTTGGTGTAATGATCATCAACATGGATTAAACAAGGATAACGAGGTTTCTTCTTTTCATTAGATGGTTCATTCTTGTTTAATTTATCCTTGGGAGCAATGTCTTCCTTGGATTTTCCTTTTCCTTTCTTTTTACCTCTGGATTGATTGTTTTTGCCAGTAGATGAATCTACAACATTTATTTCGAGAAAAATTTCAGGAGAAGGATCTTCTTCGAGTGAATTTGGTAAGGCCAAAATCTGAGTGTTCTTAGAATTTTTCTTTTTAGTCTTAGATTTTTGGCTAACATAACCAATCACAACATCAATAACATGTGATCCTGTAAGAGTTGGGTTAGTTTGACCTGAATGAGGAAAATCTGGATTTTTTCATTCAAAGTGCCAGATTGACTATAAACAATACCTAAGTACTAGGCACGAGCAATAACTTGCTCTTCTGTTACAAAGTTGCCTTTGGAAACATCTTCAATAATTACCGACAGAAGTGATTTTATAAACCATTCGACTAATATTTGATCTGGGATGTAAACTTTAACTAAACAACGTCTTTGTCTCCATTCATGAATATAATCTGAAATATAAGTAGACATTGACTGTTTCAGAGAAGTTAAAAGTTCAGTACCATTATCGTATCATATGGGTAATTAAAAATGTGTCAAAAAATCAGTGGCTATGGCGTTGAAAGTACTAAAGGAAGTTCGCTGTAATTTAACATACCACTTGGCTGCTGAACCAGTTAAGGTTCATTGGAAAAGTCGTAATCTAATGGAATCATCAACTAATGAGTTCGAGGCACACCAAAGATGATAAGTCATGACATTATTAGATGGGTCCTTTCCTGATTTATCCTCAAATTTTGGAATGTCACTAGGCAACTTCGTAGGGATTGCCAGCCAAAACGGTAGATAGAAAATGGGATCATTTGTTAACTGAGATAGATCCGGTAATCCAAAGTTGCAATAAATGGTAAATGACGGTTACGTCTTGTTGCAGGTATTGATAAAACTTAGGGACAAGTCGTGTTCTTGGAGGAGAATACCTAGGATATCCTGGAATAGCCTGAGCAGTTGGAATTTGCATACCTCTTGGATATCCAGTATGAGCCATACAAAACTGCGGCTGAATTGGTACTTGAAAAACATGACCGGGATATGGTTGATTCTTGAAAGGAGGTCCCTGACCCATTTTACCTTGGATAAGTTGTCCTTGAAAGGGTTGAATTTTCAAAGCTTCACCTTCGAAGAATTGACTTTGAAAAGGCTAGCCTTGAAAAAATTGACTCTGGGGTTGACCAATAAAAGCCTGTCCTTGGAACGATGTTTGTACATATGGTATACTAGGTTGTACCATAGGTATTTTGGGTATAGACTGAACCGTAGGAACAATTTGATAAACATGTGCCTAAAGAATAGTTTGAGTAGTTGGTTGTACCGTTACTTGAGAAGTAATTGGAACAATTACTTGTGATACTCCCGGGATGGGAGCTGATGGTGAACTCATAACTGGATTTTGAACAAACGTTTACACAACAGACTGAACCGAAGTTTGTGGAGTACTTTGGATAGGTTGTTGGAGTGGTTGCTAAACATGTGTTGATGGATTACCTTGGACAAAATGTTGGACTTGAATAGGAATATCTTGGACATGTTGTCCAATAGGTTGTCTAACAGGTTGATAAATTGGCACTTGAGGAGCAACTGGTATTGGCTGTTGATTATATGAAGGATTCCAGATTGCGTTCATCTCGCTATATGTAGTACCAACAACGGGTTGAGATATGATAGGTTGACCTAAACTGGCTTAAGGTATTTGACCATAACTTGTATAATTTCCAGTAGGAGGTTGTCTTCCAACCGTAGGGTAAGATATGACTAAAGGTTGTCCCCAAGGAGGAGGAAAATATGGTTGCCTCTCAGGTGGGTAATAATCACCTATTGGGTTAACTTGAGGATTATCTACATCACCGGAAATCATATCTATATATTGATTAATTGTCAAGCCTTGGACAATAGAATTAGTTAAATCAGTTGACATAGTTTAAGGTTGATTTGAAGGAGAAGCTCCTAAATAAGATCCTATAAGAAACTGATATCCAGGAGGAAGTGATGCACCACCATATAAAAGTGATTCTAGAGAAGTAAAAAACATAAAAGTATCTGATGAAATTTCCCCAAAAGTTATTCTAGACATATTAAAGCCTGGTACAGTAGAATAAGGATTAGTGTATCATGGAATGCCTTGACCTAAAAATTTCAAGGGCGTAAAATACCAAGGGTTAGGTCAAAGAGTAGAAAAAATAAGTTCGAGAGTGTCTACTTGATCATTGGTAGAAATTGGTGTATGTGGTTATTCTTCCTCTTCCTTAGAGGTAAGTTCTTTGGTACTAATAAGACAAGGAGGTAGATTATCAGTAATAAGAAGTTTTACTTGCAATTAATGTGGAGGAGTATGTGCTAAAGCAGCTGAAGGTGACTCATGTTCAAAAACATTAGATTCAGGTTCTTCGATATTTGGTTCGGATAATTGTGAATCTGAACTCTCTCTAGTATCTGATTTTGTTTGAATAAGTTCAATCATTTTTTGATAGGTTACTTTTGAGTGTAATTCTAGTGTTTGAGGTTGATCAAATTCAGGTTTTGTTACTTCAGGTTCTAGAATAGTAGATGTTTCTGGTTTATTTACTTCAGTTCCTGTTACATCAGAAGTCTTAGGTTCATCTGTAGTCTCGAATCCTTTTGAATTTGATTTTTCAGTTTTAATATTTTCTAGTTGACTTGGTGTATATTCATGGGGTTGGCCTAGCATTCTACATAATTGTCTCGATAATTCAACCATGATGAAATATTTTTCCTTTTTTAAAATTTAATTATTCACACAATATCAAAATAACGTCTAAAGCCTCTAAAAAGTTAACACGCACTAATAAATCTAGGAATTCAAACCATACAAATTGACTTGTCACAAAGATCAATAGTTACTAGTTGGTGATGAAATCCAACGTTGCAGAGATCAAGGTGAATTTTTTTATAGATATGAGCGTTTGGAACCAGTTACAATGAAAACCTGCTTAATGAAACGATCAGGGGCAAGTAACTTCGGTTATGCCATCTCGAACAAATATTACCCTCTAAAAAGTCAAAGTGAGTCTAGGCAATGTCTGTTCCAGGTACAAGAGGACCTTCCCTCTGTTGTCACCTTAGGTAGAGCCCAAGGATTATGGTCACTAAGTTTACCAACTACAACAATTCTACCCAGGGGGACAATCATAAATCAGGTGTACACGCTCCTCAACATGGTTGTGCCCTTATGTTATCACTGTTATGTCGGCTTGATTATATTGTGACCCCTTAGACTCCTATATATAGAAGGGAGGTTTAGTCATTTGTATCATCCAATCATTGTTCATTTGTGTAATGTAAATGAGGTTTCCCCCTCGAAGAGGCTAATTTCTAAGGTGTTGATCTATATTTTCTATCTTTTTGTGAGCTGGTTTCCTAACATTTGGTATCAGAGCTTTGGATTCTATGGTTTCGCTGCTCCAAACAGGTCATCGTGGAATTTTCACTATACCTTTTTTTTGTGACGTTTCAGAATCTAAAAAGAAAAACCCATTTGAGCCAAAATTGTTATGAACTTTGGGTCTGAATTTCAGAGTTTGTCTTGCTATATTTTCGGAGATATGATCTGCGGAAGTTAGGGTTTTTGCAGATTCCCGAATCACATTCCAAACAGGTGAACTGGGGAAAATTGTCATAATTTTTTTTTTTTTGAGCATCATATTGAAATTTCATAAGAAGTTTCAGAAAGAGGATGACCTGTAGTTTTTTGTATATCAGGTTTAGGTACTAAGGTTGAAACAGTGACACGTGAGACTTCGTACAAGTTTGCTCTACTGAACTAGTCTATAATCAGGTCACCGTGGGAGATTTGGCATAACTCTTCCTTGGAGAATCCAATCTTGATCAAACTTGAGGGGTTAGAAAGAGGACTCAAAGGGATACTGTAGGACGTGATTTTAGATATTCAAGATCCGCGGTTACAGAGATACAACAGATTCAATATCGAGCTCTTACAAAGTGAAAAAAAAAGTGTGTAGATTTTTTTAAATTTTGCATAAGATTGGTTTGAAAAATTAGTTTGAAGAAATTAAAAGGGAATAGTGAATAATTATTAGCATTAATTGATGGCCTCAAGAAAGAAAATGGAAACACCTAGTAAGCTACTTGAAAGCTCTAGCATGACTCATGAAGAAGAGGAAGAAATGCAACATGATATACCAAAATTACAAGAGCAAGTACAACAAATTTCACTCTCAGAAAAGGTAACTGAAGCCAAGATGAATGGCGTGGAAGCTAATATGAATGGAATGTAAGTTAAGATGGATGGCGTGGAAGCGAAGATGGATGGCATGGAAGCTAATATGAATGGCATGCAAGTTAAGATGAATGGCGTGGAAGCTAAGATGAATGACATGGACGCTAGGATGGAAGAATTGAAGATAAATTTGAATAAGTTGCTACAAGAAATGGTTACTAATGGTGAAAAGGTAGTAAAGGAAACTCATGATGAGAACAAAATAAATGTTAATCATGATCTCATAGACTCTAATGTTGGATTGAAGACCCACCATGTTCCAAGATAAATATGAGGATGATGGCAAGGATCCCGAACGGATACTACACATGAGCAATTTTTCGATCTCCATAATGTGCAAAACACACACAAGGTACATATTGCAACTTTTATATATTGGAACCAAATTAGTTATGTATTATATCGATTGGCTTTGCTCTCGTAAACAATTGGTCACTTGGGAAGTTTTTTACGGAAGAAATGATAGGCACATTACGAGGATACAAAAAGCACACCTTTTTTAGCCAATTGATAATCTCAAACAAAAGGGTCAATGGATGGAGCACATTGAACTTCCAAAAATGAACATAAGGTAAAGATATTCCAGAGAGCATAGTGATTGATGTGTTCATAGGACTTTAAGGATAATACCACATGAGGTTCGCCTTGGGACCTGTTCATTGAGCAAGACATTCAGGTAGCAAGAAAAACAACGGAAAGAAAAATTAGGCAACCAGAAGGCCTACACTCACAACTATAAAGAGGGAAGTACACACACTTCCACAACCTACAAGGTTGACACCACAAAAATTGGAAGAAAAAAGAGCAAAAGGGCTTTGTTACAGTTGCGATAGCAAATACATTAAAGGTCATAAGTGTGTTGAGAAGAAATTATTCTACATAGATTGTGAAGAGGAGGAAGAAAAGGAACAAGAAATGTCAAAATAAGAGGATATACCCCAGGAACAAACTGTAGATAAATAAGAAATGAATTCGACCATATCTTTTAATGCATTGACTGGAATTACGACTCTTCAAACTATCAAGATAGAAGGACAAATCAAGAAGAAAAAGGTAATAGTGTTGATTGATTCGGGAAGTACCCATAATTCTATTCATTGTAAGATAGCCAAGGAATTGAATTGCTTCCTATATCCAGCACCACAGTGTCAAGTGATGGTTGTAAGTGGAGGAACCATAAATTGCTATGGAAGGTACCATAATATCAAGCTATCCATGGGAGAATATGTATTGAATAGCCCAATGCTTTCCATTCCAATGGGTGGTGCTGATGTTGTAATAGGAGTCCAATGGCTACAATCCTTGGGTAAAATAGCTTTTAATTTTGAAGAAATTTTCATGAAATTTTGTGTAAAAGGAAAGGAAGTTGAATAAGGGGTATTATAGGGAAACCGGGAAAGATAATCAGCTCTAACGGCATGAAAAAGCTTCTAAAGAAGGAACAACGAGGCGTAATTGCACAATTGTGTTCGCTAGAGTTTCCCACATCGAAATCATCTATTTCTCCAGACCTCCAAAAAGTCTTGGACAATCATTCCAAGGTATTTGAGACTCCCAAAGGCCACCCACCTATTCGTGATCATGATCATGCTATTCATTTGATTCCAGGAAGTGTTCCTCCAAACATCAGGCCGTACAGATATCCCTATGCCCAAAAGAGTGAAATTGAACATATGGTTGCAAAAATGTTAGGAGGCTGGTATAATTCTACCTAGTCAAAGTTCTTTTTCTACTCCAATAGTATTGGTGCACAAGAAGGATGGATCATGGCGCATGTGTTCGGATTATAGGGAGCTCAAGAAGCTCACTATTAAAGATAAATTTCCCATTCCTATCATTGATGAATTATTGGATGAATTGCATGGATCAATTTACTTCACTAAGTTGGATCTTCATTCAAAATATCATAAAATCAGAATGAAGACTGAAGACATTCTGAAAACA
>APFE030625952.1:309253-321424 GCA_000404065.3 Pinus taeda
GAAGTAGCGTATATGAATCTGAGTATGAAAATGAAAAAGTTTTACTGATTTGATAATACTGATTCACCCCCCCCTCTCAGTATTATTTCCAACAATAGCAACACGATAATTGACTTGGCAACATTTGAGTCAACGATAATACTCAAAACGAGCTAAAGAATTTCAATGGGTTTCGATTAATTGTAAGACAAATGGATTTCCCAACCCAGACATAGGTGTGATGGAGTGTCGTGTTCAAGAGCGACATACTACCTTTATAATGAATGTAAAATGAACACCCTTTCCCAATTCCCCCCCACCATTACTGGTGAGTACCTCTTTATGTTTTACAAGCTTGAGGAGGATAACATATGCTTGTCCTGTAAGCTCATACTTTGTGTGAGTCCTCGGAAGTATTTTTAACGAACCCTAAGAAGGATTGGTTCATTCTCGTTATGCTTAATGAGTCCTATACTGTTTGTTTTTTAACGAGTATAGTAAAGGGGTAACTCAATGTCGTTTTCATGTTTAAAGAGTTTGAAACAAACACACAAAATAACACTCAATCAGTTCTTTTCCCTTAAAATTTTAACGAGCCTAGAGAAAGTTAAGCTCGATGTTTTTCAGTTTTAGGGAGTCAGGAGAAAAACATAAGTAAACTCGACAACATTATTTTTCATAAATTAAGTCCCTCAAGCTTGAAAAAGGATAAAATAATGTAGGAGAGAACTCTATTAACCATAATAAGTCAATGTATACCTTTTTCGTAAATAGTCCAGTTCAGTTTGTAAAAGGGCTAAACTTATACTGACTGGACAGTTGTTCATTTACTTTGACGAGTTCAAACAACCAAATGCTCGACAATTTTTGCATGTTTTGAGAGTTTGAAAAGGGCTTGTAAGAGCACTCTAGGTTTTTGATTTTCAAGATTGTTAAGAGCATGAAAAGTGATAAAAGTCTGCTCACAATCAAAATGATCCATTTTTACACTGTAACCTGTTCTGCACATTAAACTCAATAAATTATCATAATGGCTCGATATTAGGGTAGCAAGAGGTCTTTTTACCACCAAAATTCTGAGGTTGATTACGAGCAAACCAGTGGATGAAATCACAAACCATTTCCTCCGAGTAAGATATCACTTCAATATCTACATTTTCATCCGCTTACATTTCAATTTTAGGCTTCCATTTCATTTTATTGGGGGTTTTCGTGTTTAAAAATCTGCCCTCGGGCCTGCGTAAGAACTCTTCATTGGGTTCGCGAAGGCTGGTATTTTTTTGTGTATTGAGAAACATGGCACGCAAACTCTCCTGAGTATTCACGCAACTGCGCTTTGTTTACCAAAAAGTGGTCGTCCAAGTGCCGAGATTTTAAAAAATACGGAAATTTTGCCCCAAAAAATACCAAACTTGTTTTAAAAATTGTTCTAACTCCTTCTAAATGTGATTTTCAGGATAATTTTCCATTCAAAAATGGAATGGAGGGAGAGAGAACATGAAGCCCAAGATTCAACAACTTTGGATGATCTGCCAACTTTTTAGGCTTTGATAAATTGTGGCCTCTACAAATATTGGATTATTCCGGGGATGCAAGCTCAGGTAGAGATCATGACATGGTTGGTGAGAACTTGGGATGTCCACGATCAATGTTTCATGATCAGGGATCATCATGTCACCATTGATGTCGATGATATATACTTTTTGACTGGGCTCTCTCGTAGAGGGGTTGATATTTCGTTATATGGGCAAAGGCCAGGTGGAGATACGACTTTTGGATATGTATGACGATACTCTGGGGATGCAAAATTGAAGGATGACTAGATTGATATTCATACTATTGGGAACCTGGCGTTGAGGACCATAGATTTCACTGTTAGCAAGTTGTGTGGAAATGCAACGACTTGGACACAAAGGCCTAGATGCACACTGTCGTTGAATGTTGGGAGTCCATTGTTTTTAACTAGTGTGAGCCAATGGTTTTCAATATGAAAGGATAAATTACAAGAGCTAAGAATGGTAGAATGAAGAATTTTGGTTATGGTGCCATTCTGATTTCTTTCTTTCGAAAGAGGATTCCACTCCTCAGGCCACACCATATTTTAGTGGACGAGGGAGGACCTCGAGATCCATGGATGTTGAGGTGGGTATCGCTTATGGTTTGTCATGGAAGTGATGGTCCTGTAGTGAGATATGATATTGAGTTTTTTGTATGGCTGGGTTAATAGTTAATCTTGATCGAGGATTTCCCATATGCATTGATGGATTACAGGGGTGACCCAAATATTCCACTTCCAGCATGGACACAATGGGGTGCCTAGGTAAAAAAATTCTCATTTTGATGTTTCTTTTTAAGTTTTTTTTTTTTTTTTTTTTTTTTTTTTTTTTTTTTTTGGTCTTTCAAGGCTAATTATTCGAAATGTATATGAAGATGTGGGCCCAGTTCGACCAGCAGGGCTACGACGTTTTGATAGGCGGGGTGACCAGCCTATAATAGTTGAAGCACCCAACCCAGAGGTAGCAGAGGCATTGACTGAGCTAGAATACAACCCAGAGATGTTGACTGTAGATATCGCAGAGGCTGGGACTGATGCTTTGCCTCTCCGGTACCAGAGGCATGTGGTTGTGGTTCTAGGACCGCTCAAGCGATTGTTATGATGGGTTGCTCGTGCTATAGTGTTCTATCATGATCATCATCATGCTTAGCTGCTTAGTCTTCTAGGGCTACATTTTTATTTTTCTGTCGGCATATTCAAATAATATCGGCTATTAGGCCTTATGTCCTTGGATGACATATTTTTGTATAACACTCTCTACAAACTTTATCTAATGAAAAACTACTACTTTTGATTTCAGTTTATCTTGTTCAATATATGAATTAATATTATTTTTGCTTACAAATGTGGAAAATATCTATTTAACACATGATTGACTAATGCATCAGTTAATGTGTTTAAATTTCTTGGAATGTGTTGATATTCAATGTAATCAAATTGCCTTTCCAAAAGACAGACCCGTAAAAACATTCTTAACATTGATGAACTTCTTACTCTATAGACATTGTTTAAATGTAATACTATGAGTTACAAATCTAACTTATTAATCAAACATCGAATTCCAAATGATATGGAGTGAGATAATAGTTCAATGACTGCATTATATTCTGTTATGTTTTTTGTTGTTTGACCAAGGCATATCCCATGAATAAAAACTAACTCAACACTGGGTGAATAGATGACCCAAGTTACGGAAGACAAATTCTAAGTACTACGACTAGCGTCATCAACAAAGCTAATGTATGTTTGAGGGAACATCGACATCTGCAAATGAAGTGTAAAACAAGATAAGCAGGAGAAGTAGTAGTGGACAGTAAAAAATGCTAAAACTACCACATACACTTATTAAATTATAATACAAGTAATGTACAAATATCCACAAAATATTTTATGCATAATATCTCTTTTGTTAAAGGTCATTTATGGGCATTCCCAAAGAGACACCATCAAAATCGACCAGTTCATAGGTTCCTTTAGCTAATACATATTTTACAATGTAAGGGCCATGGCACATAAGCTCGAATTTACGTGCACCTAATTTGTCATGTGCTTGATCATAGACCAAGACTGGGTCACCTTATGCATAAGAACGAGGATTTATGTTTTTATCAAATTGAGCTTTGACTCGATTTTTATGAACCTTGCTAGCCAATTCGACCTCACGGCAAGTTTCATCTAGACGTGCTAAATGCAAAAAACACTCTTCCTCTGTAGAGGTACCTAGTAATAAGTCGATGTCTAGTTTCAAATATGGAATTTCACATTCAATCGGTAAAACTGCTTCCAAACCATAGACAAGTTGGAAGGGAGTGAAACCTGTAGATGTTTTGGCAGTAGTATCATATGTCCACAAGCCTGAAAAAGCATGGTATGTCAATTTCCTTTATGAAGGACAGCTATCTATTTAATCATCTTTGTTAAAACTTTGTTAACATCTTCGACTTGACCGTTTTCTCGTGGATAGTAAGCTATCATGGTGTAAGCCAAGTTGTACAAATAGTTCAGTCATCATAAAGTTGTGAAAATGGCTACCATGGTCTCTAACAATGGCCTATGGGACACTAAACCGAGCAATCGCATGATTGAAAATGAAAATTGTTGTAGTTTC
Source organism: Pinus taeda (assembly GCA_000404065.3). Lineage (NCBI taxonomy): Eukaryota > Viridiplantae > Streptophyta > Pinopsida > Pinales > Pinaceae > Pinus > Pinus taeda. The sequence goes on from APFE030625952.1 coordinate 313,396, forward strand.
GTCGTCATCCTTGTATGTAGGTATCGCCTTAGCCCATTTCAGAAAGTAATCAACTGCAAGGATAATATACCCATGCCCCACCAGTCGAGTGAGGGTTACAGGTGATGAAATCTATGCCCATTTTGAAAAAGGGCCAACAACTATAATAGGGTGAAGAGGAGCTAGAGGCGCTCGCATCTTGCTATCATAAACCTGACAATTATGGAATTTTTTGACTGCAATAATGCAATCTTTAAACATGGAAGGCCAAAAATAGCCAGTGCCCATTATCTTTTCGGTAGTGGCATACCCAGACATGTGACCACCACATGCTTGAGAATGGAAATAATTTAGTGCTTTTTTAGCCTCTTGAAGAGTTAAGCATCATCGAAAGATAGAGTCAACACTACGACAATACAACAATGTTATGTTGTTGGGATTGGCAGCGGATGCGACAAAGATCAGTTCGAGATAACTAAGGCCTAAAATTTTGGGTTTGAAGATATGTGATAATATCTCCATACCAAAGATCAGACATACTGATCAGAAAGAGAGATTCATTTGCCGGTGAATCTTCTACCACTGTTTCTGTGTCAGTATTGGGAAATTCACACAATAATTCAACGAAAACTAATGATTTCTTTGATTTAGATCTTTCGAATTCCAAATCATTTTTTTGTAAAATGACATCCATTTGGAGTATTCCCCCCCTAGAAATTGTTTGGTAAGAATATACATCATAGGGTTGCAATCCGAAATGACTTTTGTTTTTCACAAAAGTATATTGTGACAAAAACGCTGAACAACTTGAACAACTGTCAATGCTAATCTCCACATGCGCCTACTTGATCTCAGTTTTAGTGAGATTTCAACTTTGGTAATAGATCACATGTTCATTGTTAGATTCATCCTCCTACACTAATACCATGCCAATGGTGGCGTATGACATAACTAGATATAGAAAATAAACCCAATGATAATTAGGTGGATACAATAATGATGCATGGGTCAATGTGTATTTTAATGCATCAAAATATTTTTAAGCAACCTCATTCCAAATGAAAGGAATTCCTTTTTTCAACAGTCGAGTAAAACCTTTGGTCAACTCGACATAGTTCGGTATGAATCTACGTAAAAAGTTTGCTTTCCCCTGTAAACTTTGGAGTTGACAAAGAGTAGAAGGAGAAGGCAAGTTTAGAATTGCCTCAACCTTAAGTGGATTGACACAAATGCCTTCTTTGGAAAAAAAAAAAATTCCTATAAGTTGATCGGATTGTATGAAAAAAACACATTTGTGCGGATTCAAATGAATATTGTAGTGCCTACATCTAGTGAAAATTGCTTTCAAATGCGATGGATGATCCTGTCGTTTCCGCGAATGAACTAGCAGGTCATCTAGGTAGGGTTGGAAAATATGTTTGATATCGTGAAATGCATAAGACATCTCCCTTTGAAAATTTGCACCAGCATTCTTCAAATCAAATGGGAGTTTATGATATGTAAAAGTTCCCCATGGGCAGAAGAATGCAATATTATGTTGATCGGAAGGGAGTATGTTTATTTGATTGTAACCGGAAAATCCATCCATGAAAAAGAAAATCTTGTTTTTGTCACAATAATCAACAATTTGATCAATGTACGAGGTTGGGTAATTGTCTTTTGGACAAGCCTTGTTAATGTCTATTGGGAATGGGTTCCCCCAAGAGCAGTTTTGGGGCTAAAAGCCCATGTTTTGGGACAAATTTGTAATAAAGTTGTAAAGTTTCCACATTTTGTGGTCGTGGAGCGCAAAGGTGTCAAGAGTCATAAAAGGTTGTTTGCCCTTATTTTGTAAAGTTTTAAGTCGGCTGTAAAGATCTGCCCATGGTCCGTGGACCATGGGATTGTATAAAAAGTTGCTAAGTAAGTAAGCTCTAAGTAGTGAGGAGCGAAGTAGAGTTGAGATGGTTTCTACAGAGTGATCTAGCTTGAAGAAGTATAAGTTTTTTCGGGTCTTAGCAATAGGTAGAGTCTCTGCAACTGAGTGCGTAGAGGCCTAGGGTAAAAGTCTGCAGCTGAGTGCGAAGACCCTTGCAACTGAGTGCGCAGACCCCTGCAACTGTGTGCGCAGAGTGGATAGAGTTTGTATTAAACTAGAGATATCAATAAAGAGAAGTATTATGAAATTAATGTGTATTTAGCCTTTCTTAATGCATTTGGTTATATCGCGTTACAATTTGGGATTATATTATAATGTTTATTTGATGCGCGAATGTATGTGGTTGCATCTGTTAATTGAACGCAAGTAAGAATATCAGTTTACGTGACGATAACTGTAATTGATTGGTAGAATAAGTAAAACACTTGAGATAACTTGGGAACTTATACAATACATCGTCATAGGAGCGCGAAAGTACCTGAACCGCTGGTCAGGGCTGCGCGAAGGTCAATCATACACCTTCGCAAAGGTACTGAAGGGTGGGATAGATAGTAGATCAATAAGCCCTAAGGCTTAGCGACCTGCGCGAAGGCAGGAGCAAGGGGTATAAATTGACATCACGACCATCTCAGGGTGCAGAAACTTGGTTCCAGCATCTTCCCATATTGCTTCGGGTGAGACTTCGGTTCGCGCTCCATGGGATGATGCCGAAAGGTCCAATAGTGTAGGGATTTTTTTGGCTGACTAACGTTGAACCTGGGTTAGGGCCCAAAAAGCCAACAAATGGTTCCGTTGACGGGACCAGAATCTGCATGAGAGATGTGTGATGTCATATCACTAGAATCCATATAAGAAAGAGATCGAAGGATGGTTGGGTAGGAATATCCACGAATTTGTGGCGCAAAAGAATAAAAATCCGCGGTTGACGAAGGAATAGTGGCTTGACAGGGACTTGTATACAGGAATCCACAAGACCTTTTTTTGTTCCTGTCCAGTTGAGTTATACGAGTGGATTGCGAAGCTAGCAGATAGCCAAGGAAAGTGGAGGCTTGATGGTCCTATTGTCTGGACCCCAGAGTTAGTGCGGAGATTGGAAGCCTTTGAGGATAAGATCGTTGATCATTAGCTCAATCGTATCATAGGAGGGTTTGTGAATGAATTCACAGTCGATGCCTTAGTCAGTTACAACGAGGCAGAGAAACACTTTTTCAAAGGGCCGTGAGGTAAGTACTTGAAGTCTTTAAATAATTGGATTAAGATGTTATTGTGCGAAAATCGAGTTATGCAGCTACCTTGATGTTCAGAGCTACTCGAAGTGGAAAGACTTATAGGAATGAAGGAAGAAAGGGTCCTGAATATAGCCCACCGATTTCACCTCCTTTGAGTGACGACGAGGGAGTAGCATAGGCTTCTCCATGAAGTGTAGTTCAATTGATAAAACAAGGGTTCTCGTGACCACCATCTCAACCACAGTTCAACATGGTGAATTCAATGAAGCTGCCATTGTTTAAGGGCTTGGGAAATGAGGACCTTGACCAGTTTTGGTTCATTGTAAAAGCTGTATGGGAATCTTAGGGCGTTACAGACGATCACATGGAGAAAGTGACATTGGTTAGTGCTTTGTAGGATCGCGCGCTAACTTGGTACATCAAGTACTCTAATGAGAACCCAAACATTGCGTTGGCAGACATCCAAACCGCGCTAAATAAAGAGTTCAGTAGGCCTAAATCCGAGGCCCAGTCGATTATGAGGTTCAAGGAAATTGTGATGAAACCAGGTGAGACACCTTGGGAGTTGGATTAGAGATTAAAGTGTACAATCCGCAAAGCTAACATGAATTTAACAGATGCGAAACATCGCTAATGTTTCGTGGCTTTGCTATTGCCTCACCTAAGGGTTGTGCTGTCACAACAAAAGATTACGAATCAAGCAGAGGGCTTGGAGATTGCAATAAGACTGCATGAAACACCGATGCAAGATTTGAGTCTGGGGGTTTAGTAGATCCATGCACAGTTGCGAAATCTTTGCCTCGAAATGAGAATTCTGAAGCAGGATAGAACAATTCGGCCAGAGGTGTGCGAAGAGATATGGTGCCTGAAATGTAAAGGACAAGGGCATGAAAAAGACCACTGCTCGGTCTTTGCAAACTATATTGCAGGAGGAGGACCGATGCCTTTGAGGCCGGAAGCCCAAGCAGGGTCGAGCGCGGGGCCTGCATTGTGGTGCGCTATATGTCAGGAAGCAAGGAAACATACGACTGATAATTGTCATTTGCTGCAGAAGTTTGTACAAACACCACAACAAATGTTCTACATATTATCTAAGTTGGTAGGGCATGAGGAGTGCAATTGTCAAAGTTATGAATTGATGATGGATAGAACACCCACCTATAGAGTTTAGGCAGAAACACGGCCTCCTGACCAGGGCGCTGTGATGGCACAAACAAGCTTTCAGGGGCGTGGACGAGGCCGAGGCAGAGGGGGACCTGGTAGAGGTCGGGGACAACTGATCTGTTATAATTCTAGAGGACTAGGACACTATGCTTGCGAATGCACTAACCCAACACGTCTATCGTGCAAATATTGTACTCAATTTGATCATGAGATTGAGGACTGTCCTACACTGATAGAAAGGATACGTGACAAAGGGGTGCTACCTCCGCAGTCGACTCAAAACCTGCAGTCGATTAGGGCTGAGCCTCACGAAGAAGATCTGAATGTGAATATAGTGCTCCGAAGTGGAATTGCAACGAGCGACGATAAGGTGAAACATCCTGAAGACAATGCGTGTGTTTGCAAAGCTCCAGAGAAGGAGGCTGAATTTGATTTGGAGTGTGCACGCGAAACGTTCATGGAAGCAAAGAAGAGCTTCGCTGAGGCCTCTACCTCAGGGAGCCAGAATAAACCTATTCAGGAAATGGACCCTTCTATGCTTACGACCTTTCTAGAGACTTGCATGAAGCTGTTGTGCGATAGCAAGGCTGTGAAGGGGTTACAAGAACTTATAAATAGATGTGCCGGAAACACTTTGGGTGAACCGCGCGTGGTACAAAAGATTGGTAAGCATAAGGCAAGGACAAGATGTGAGATGAGACTCACCGCGCAGATAGGAGAATATGAAATGGATCAAGTTATTCTGGATCTAAGGTCAGACGCGAATGTTTTGCTAAAGCAGACTTGGGAACAGATGGGGAGACCCACGCTGCACTGGTCTTTGATTCAGTTAAGGATGGAAAATTAGCAGAATATCATCCCCATGGGACGGTTATAGGGAGTAATTGTAGATATTAAAGGCACAAGCACATTGGCTGATTTTGAAGTAATAGAAATTGTGGATGATAGCAACCCCTACCCTGCGCTCCTTGGCATTGATTGGGCTACTGAAATGAATAGGGTAATCAACCTAAAGAAGAGAAATATGATATTTGAAAAGAAATCGCTTCACGTAATAGTACCCCTAGATCTTGGAGAAGGATCACGCTATACTGAACCAGTCTAAGATTATGAAAGCGATGATGATTTGGACTGCATATATAAGATAACAACATGAGACCAAGATTGGGTGAATCCAACAGTGGATGGATGAATTACGTGGGATAACGAGAGTTCCTGTACCTTGGACTCGGATGAAGAATTAGAGCATTGGAAAAATCGGCTACATGAAGTAACTACGTTGAGCTGTAACATGATGACCCAGTCGTTGCGTTGTGTGTCGTCAGAGGTAAGAAATCTTCCCACTTATGATGGCTTGAATGGTGTGGATTTGTTTTTGGATGCATTTGAGAGGGAAGTACCATAGAAGTAGCGCTTTTAGGCTTTGGACTGGGCACTGCACGCTACGCCCGCGAGATGGTGGGGTATGCACAAGGGTAGTTTTGATGGTTGGCGTGAGTATAGGAGGATGATGAGAACACGCTTTGGGAAGCCGAAGGTATGAGTGACGGACAAGTATGATTGGAAGGATGATCCGCACGGACACTTGGAAAAATGGGCTAAGGCTTATGGAGCAGAGCCCCAACCTAAATGGGTGCACTTGTTCTGTCACACCCTGGATGTCATCCTGATGAACTGGTACTTGGAGATAGAGCTCCACCATGGAAAAAACTAATGGGATATTTTGCACGAAGGGTTCATAATGATGTTCAACTTCGAAGACGGGTTTGATTATATTGACGAAGTGCTACAAGAAGTTAAAGAAATGATCTGCAGGATACCGCCGGATCCTTTGGATTTGATTCAACCTGATTGGACTACTCAGCTAAGCCACACGCTGGAATGCTATAACGTGACTATTGAAGAAGAAGACGAGGACCCCCAAAAGATTAATATCCCTGAAATCGAGGATCACCGTGAGGTCGAGGGGCTGTTGATCAAGAATCCTGATATAAATACGTCGATAAAAACTAAACAGATAAATATTGGCACGAAGGCAAAGCCCAAATTCGCAAAGATTGGAGATTACTGGGGTGACGTGACGGTAGATAAGGTCGCCAAATTTCTCCGTGAATACCAGGATTTGTTCGCTACCAAGTTTATGGAGTTAAAGTGGATAATAGGAGACCTGGGCGTTATGAAGATCACGTTAAAACCTGATGCGAAGTTGGTTAAGGAAAGACCTTACCGCCTGTTGTGCTTTACAAACAACCCCCCATTTCATGTTATATTTATTCATAAAAACATTAAAATATGAAATGGGTCCCTTTAAAATAAAATTGATATCAAAACTTTTACTTAACAAAAGTCCGATAATCAAAGGAGCGCTTTATAGAAAACCCTTTTTAAAAAAGCAATATCCATTTAAAAAAGAAATAAAGCAAATATTCGGTCATTGCGATAAAGCGATCGCAAGATCGCATATCGCAATGACATGAGGGACACAACAAAATGACTTAAAGGCTTTCCGCCGATGCGATATAGTATTCGGCGATCGGCGATACCCAAATGCACCACCAAAGCACCACATATCAAAGAACCGATGCGATAAGATATCGGCGATCGGTAATCGGCACATCCCCTTTGTTTTAATATCATTGCACATATGCCTATCGCCGATGCGATATCGCAATCGGCGATCAGCGGGTCCCCTTGTTCCAAACTTGATGCACATGAGCCTTTCGCCGATGCGATATCGCAAATCGGCGATCGGCGATACTCAAGGAATTGTTAAGCTAGACTTGTTATAACCCCCGATGCGATGCGATAAGGCACGGTTTTCAATAGAAAGCCATTAAAGTGATTGGAAAGCTCAATTTACTGTTATTTAAGGCTTAATCACTCCCGCTCGGCCGCCAATACGTCCATTGCATGCTTAAAGAGATCTTTCGACCAAATATTGATATAATGGGCATTTATAAGGTGGCAGGCTCTATACGGCCATTTAATGGATTCATGTCCTAAGATCTGTCCATAGATTGTCTCCGCGCCTGTTTTAAAAAGCAAAATATATCAGTGCGCATCTATTCATTTGCTATCAAATTGAAATTTTTATCGCTATCTCTCTGTGTTACGCCAAATTGCCTCTCTGTGTAGAATTCAGTCTCGGACAGGAGTTCGGGCATGATGGGTAAGAAGTCAAAGAAAATTGTGGGTGCTTCCAATCCACCAGTTGCAGGACAAGCCACAACAAACAACAAAAAAGGCCTAATATCTGACACAACATGCGCAGGCCTCGCCAGAGTCACTTGGCAAGGAACTTATGACTTAATTGAGGCCGAGAAACCAACGCAAACGGTAGAAGAAGCTACCGCGGATTCATTGAAGAAGTCGGACTGCACTCTCAAAGATTTGGCCGACTCTTTCCTCCATAGGATAGCAGCAAGGGAGCAAATTCTCCCATATACAGACGTTGTGCGATGGGCAATTGAAGAAATCCCCATCACGGACAGAACTTTCAGCACAAGGGATGGAAGGATTTTTAGGTCATTTAAGCCAGAAGACCTGAGGCAAATGTATCATTTGCCTAAGCCGGAGAAGATATACAATAGCACCTTCTTGGAGAAGTTTGCGAGCGAGAATGAGATTGAGTCTGAACCTATCAAGGATTGGAGGCAAAATCCAAATAAACACAAGCACGAATCCTCCGGTAAGTACTCGGTCGATTCTTTGGCTTCTCCTTATTGCTATGCGGGTATAA
>APFE030625952.1:347526-389917 GCA_000404065.3 Pinus taeda
GAGAAATTTCTTTACACAATTGTGCACTATTGTCGTTGATTGAGGAATGTTTATGCATTAAGGGAAGAACTACACATAGCAATTGATATCTGGGAGTGGCAAGCAGCTCAAATGGTATTTCTATCTTTGTCTGAAGTCATTTTGTGTATGTGAATTGTTATGCAATTATTCTTGCTATCATTGATTGTATGCATGCGCTATAACAGCAAATCTTATTCATTCCACTATTGGGTGTTTATATGATGTGCCTTTACCTTTAAATCATGTATATGATAATGATATGAATGTATAAAGTGTAGTAATTTCGCTTCAATCGCTGCGCTTAACTATTTAAGCACAACAATCTTAAATGATTCAATATCTATGTCTTAAAGATACAGTCATCTATACGTTTGTCTTTTAGACACAGAGCATAAAAATCTACGCTTTAGAGCTCAATAGATTCTCGAGATAGTTTCATTTACTTATATTTCTGTCAATAGTTCTAGCCTTCCGCCTATCACTAGTGTTATTTACAAAGCATTCACTTATCCCATTTATCTATTTATGGGAAACTGGTCCCATTACCCCCAGTCGGAGCCACTATCCCAAACGGAAAAGGAGCTGTACTAAGGTCCGGACCGGGTGGTTTCCCCAATGTTGTTGCAGCGATTTTCGAGGCTTCAACACCGTCTCAATCCGAAGTATAAGGAGAAGGTTCGCTGAGAGTTAGATAAGGTGCTCATGGAAGGCATCATTGAGCTCGTAGATGAATCTGATTGGGTGAGTCCAATGGTGGTACAAGAAAAGAAGCAGAAGGATGAAATACGAATATGCGTAGATCTCGGGAAATTGAATGATGCTTGTGTGCATGATCCTTTCCCGACTCCATTCATTGATGAGGTATTAGATAATGTAGGTGGCCAGGAAGCGTACTCCTTCACTTATGGGTTCTCTGGGTACCATTAGGTCAAAATCGCGCCTGAAGATAGAAGCAAGATGACCTTCGCGACTGAATGGGGATGTTTTCAGTACATTGTAATTCCTTTCGGATTAAAGAATGCGCCTGCAATTTTTTCACATGTAGTCATTGCTACATTCAAAGACTTCATTCATAAGTTTCTGGAGGTGTACTTTGATGATTGGATTGTGTTTGTGTTGGTAAAACGCCATTTGGAAAGTTTGTGCTTATTGCTAAATACTTGTCAAAGGTACCAGATTGCGCTCAATCTGAAGAAATGTTTGTTTTGTGTCCCTTTTGGGACTTTGCTGGGTCATGTGGTATGCAGACAGGGATTGATGGTAGACCCCGTGAAGATTGCGGTGATAATCAACTTGGAGGCGCCAAGGAGTGTGAAACAACTGCGTGCAACATTGGGACATACTGGGTACTATAGGAATTTTATTAAGGGTTATGCCCAGATCACTGTGCCTATGGAGAAGTTGTTGAAAAAGGATGTCACGTTCTATTGGAATGAGGACTGTCAGAAAAGCTTGGATGTACTGAAAGGAAAAATGGTCACCGCACTGATTTTAGTCTTCCCAGATTGGGATAAGGAGTTTCATGTACATGTAGATACGTCATGTATAGCAGTGGGAGCAGTACTGACACAGTATGGTGAAGGAGAATCGGACCATCCTATAACATTCACAAGCAGGAAATTATCCAAGGCTGAGAAGAACTATTCCACCACCGAGTGCGAAGGACTAGCCATGGTATACGTGCTCTAGAAGTTTAGACACTATTTGCTGGGTGGACATTTTAAGATGTATACAAATCATTCTGCGTTGAAATACCTGGTCAATAAGCCTGTGTTGAGGGGGGGATGAATCTGCATGTGGTTGTTATTGTTTTAGGAGTATGATTTTGAAGTTATTGTGAAGCCTGGATGATTGAATGTGGGACCAGACCATCTGTCACGCATTGAAACAGGAGAAGAGCCCACTAATTTAGAGGAAGGATTGCCTGATGCGCAACTCTTTGCAGTGTGCCTCACGAATGGTCACTTTGAAGACATCATACACTTTCTAATGACAGGAATTGCCCCGGAAGGCTACACCACCTGGCAAAAAAAGGAGTTAGTGGTGTGCGCAAGAGACTTTTCTGTCATTGTCAAACATCTGTACAAAATGGGGTCTGATGAAGTATTGCGATGATATGTGCCAGAGTTTGAAAGAAGCAGTATCCTCACAGATGCTCATGGGGGTGCCGCAGGAGGGCATTACGCAGGAAGGGTGACCGCGTAGAAGATTCTACACGCAGGGTTGTGGTGGCCAACCCTCCATAAGGATTGAAAAGCCTATTGCAGGGCCTGCGACGTGTGTCAAAGGACTGGCAGGCCATCGTGGAGAGATGAGCTGCCTATGAACCAACATATGATATTACAACCTTTTGAGAAATGGGCAATAGATTTTGTGGGACCCATTCAGCCTTAAGGAAAGAAGACGGGTGCGCGGTACATTATCACTGCGAATAAGTATTTGACTCGATGGGTGGAGGCACAACCAGTGAAGGACTACACAGGCGCGACCATTGCAAAGTTTCTCTTTGAGTATGTACTAACACGATTTGGGTGTCTAAAAGTTTTGATGAGTGATCGCGGTATGCACTTTCTGAATGAAACGATCAATGCACTGACGGTGGAATTTCAGGTATATCACCAGAAAATCACGCCTTATCACCCATAGGCTAATGTGACGGTAGAAGCATTTAATAAGGTACTGGAGAACACGCTGACCAAGGTTTGCAACGCTCAGCGAAATGACTGGGACGTGCGCATACCCATAATATTATGGGCTTATCGAATGACGTGCAAAAAGTTGACTGGACAGACACCCTTTAGGCTTGTATATGGTGTTGAAGCAGTGATGTCAATGGAATACATTGTGCCTAGTCTACGCATAGCGCCATTCACGGGTATGATGGATCACGGAGCCCTGAAAGAGAGGCTCACCTAGCTTGCCGAGCTTGAGGAAGAAAGGTTTCTGGCTGGATTTCACCAATAGGTCCAAAAGCAACACAAAAAATCATGGCATGATCGACACATTAAACTGCACACCTTTAAGGTAAATGATTTGGTTTTGTTATATGACGGCAAGTTTGATAAATTTCCAGGGAAATTTAGGATGCACTAGCTAGGGCCCTATGTCATTAAGGAGATTAACAATGGTGGAGCAATTCAGTTTGTTAAATTGAATGGAGATCCCTTCCCAGGAAAGGTGAATGGCAGCTGATTGAAGCCATATATTGGTGATTAGGCCAGGTGACTATATGAAGGTACCCTAGTCTTAGCACTCCAAGCACTTGAAAGGAGGCGCGAGACTATAAACTACACTACCCAAGTTGGGAAACTGCGTGATTGGGGGATTGCATGGAATGAGGAGATGCCATAGGGTTCGCAACAAAGCAGAGAGAGTTGCACTACCTAGGGAAAATCATGCAGGTCAGTCGAAAAGTGACCGTTAAAGTCACTCTTCATGATTTGACGATAAGAACGCGGCCAAATGGAGCGGGGGGGTGGCATGTAAGACGAAATTTATCGGTAAGATCCTTGAAAATCTACCGCGAATCTGGCATTAATGAACCGAATTTGGGGGGAACGGTCGGATTTGAATTCAAAATGGCCTATAAATTATATTTGGCTGCCCAACGAAAAACACTTGGAATTTTGAGCATTGAGTTAGTGAGCTCTCAGACGTCTATGAACCGCGCATTATTTGAAGAATTTCTTGACTGGTTAGCATTTGATTGATTTCCAAAGTCCGACCGCAATTTCATTTGTGACATTATCCCAGGATTAGAATCTATGGACGCCGAAGTAGTGACAACTGAGGGGGTTGTGCCAGAAGTTCTTATGGAGGCAGAGGGAGTTGCTCCGGAGGTTGCAGAGGTACTAACTGAAGTCCCCAAGGATGCCTAGACCAAAGCCTACCCTGACCAAGGAGAGTGTGAAGGGTAAGAAAGGCAAGCAGACTGTGACACCCATGCGTTGCCTAAAAGAAACCCACAGAAGGACAAGCCCACCGCATAAGAAAATGGCAAAACTATTAACTTGGAATCAGAGGAGGAAGAGATTGAGGACATCCCAATGGATGATGAGGATATGGGAGTGGAAGTGGAGGACATTGAAGTCAAGGGTTCTGACCCTATTACTAAGTTGCTCAAATACGCCCCTCCGCGCAAGGGCAAGACCAAGGTGCCGGAGGACATTGACGAAAGCAAGGTCGCCTTGCACATACCCCTGTTGCTAGACAAGATTGTCTTTGAAGGACCGCGCTTGGGGCGGGTTTCGCTGTTGAAATTAGAAGACTGGGACTTAGCTGACACTGAGAAGTTCCGTCACTTGGCGACAGACCAGCTAATGCATCGTGTTGTTCATACAACCACTGGGATGACTGCATTGGAACCGCGGAAGTGGCTCAAGGGTGTAGACAAGGCAAGTCAGCTCAACCTGCTATGGGTGCCGCACTACAATCGCACACCCATTACATTATTGGTAATCAAGCAGCTGCTATTCTTGGTGCACGATGGGTATCTATGGTTGGAGGACCCGATACCCATCACCGACATGTTGATCCATAGGATCACATGGCTGCCATATACAGGGGAAAATTTGGCCATGATGTTTGGTGAAAAAGGTGGCAAGCATACCCTTGTGGAGGCCATGAAGGAGAAATTTAAGCTCGTGAAGAAGTCATGAGGCTATGTCATCTCGAGTATCTGTGATCCTGTAGTCAAGGTGGCCACAGAAATTTTGGCATGAAAAGTTATGCAGAAGTGTTGCGCAGATGAAGTGCTGGCACCCATCGTTGTTCTACTGGCCGAATGTGTAGAAGGAGTTCAGTTTAATTGGGCACGCTATCTCTACAGTGAATTCCTCGTGAACTGCCATGAGACACATGAGATCAGCAAGACCTTCCGCTATGCATGGCTCTTACTGTCCATTGTGCTGGTAGCTTGGGAGTTGCCTGAAGACAGTCAATTCCCCTCGGTCACGCCAGACCTGCTAGAAGCACATCAAGGATAGCAAGATCTTAAGGATCTTGATGGAAATGAATATATTTGTGGCTATCAATTGCAAGCAGCGATTGTCGCCTACTATTTTTGACAAACTGCAAGAGTACGTGGAGTTCAAGGAAGACTTTCACCACGTATCGATTAAGGCACGGAAGGACCCTGAGCAGAAATGGCACGACTTGCCTTACTTGGCAACTAATGACGCGATCGATGTAGTTCTTAATCGTTGGCTGACAGAGTGGCGCACTGCCTCAGATTCGGCGGTAGGATCGAGCAAGTCTGCTGCGTAATGAAAAATGTAGGAGGCCAAGCTCAAGATGGCATAGTTGTACGAGAAGAGGAGGAAGGAGGTCGATGAAAAGGCCTAGGCAGAGTGTGATGCCACACAGTAGGTAGAAGAGCAGGCAGGTGGAGCAGAGCGTATCTCTAACAAAGGTATGAGATCACCCTCGCCCGAAACAGAGGAAGAAATAGACAAGCAGACAAAGCAGTGCGAAGTGGACACGTAGACGGCGTCATTCTGTATCAAGCATCCAAGAGGACAGGAAAAAGTTGGTTTGCGGAAGAAATATAAGGTAAGTAAGACATCCCTAGACCCAATCACCCTAATAGAGGGAGATCTGAATGACATTGGAGATAAAGTGCGTGATGTCACTGCATAGGTACTACAGTAGTTCGAGTAGCAGCAACAACAAGCATTAGGGGCCATCCAAATGGGTCTGCATGAGCTGCAGATTTGTGCATCACAGATCGGTGCAACATCCACCAACCTCACCATCGATACTTTAGAAGTTGCCGGGATGCTACAGGCAAAGGTCTCCCGAGTGATAGTGCTGCCGGAGGGAGCGCTGACCATAGAGATTGAAGCTGACAGGACCACTGTCAGTGCCCTCAAGGGAGTAGGGCTGAACTTGGCAATGCTTCCTGGCGAGGCACTCCACCTACTATAGGATGGGGTGAGCGCGGAGCTGAGGGCCCGCGAATAGTGCACTTTGCAGGTGATCAGTGAGCAGAAGATCAATAATGTGCAGATGGCCCTACAACAAGACTCTACCATTGCCACCGTGAACGACGTAACCGAAAAAAACAAGCGCATAGTTTAGGTTATAGAGGAAGCATTCCGAATGGTCGCAGAGTTGGCCATTCCTAAGGGAGAACTAGTAGAGGTGTGCATTCACAAACTTGCGATGGGGGTGTGCAACGCTCACACAAAGTTGGCCAAGGTTTAGCTGGAGCTGAACCTCCAGATTATAGAGTTGCAGTTGAAGGCCCAACCTTCAACTTCACTGGAAGGCCCAACCTTCAACTTCGCTGGAAGTAAAGGAGCAGCGCGCAACCGCTGTCATGAGGCGATAGCGGCAGTAAACAGTGCAATAGCAGACTATACAAGGCTGTTTGAATAGTCATTCGAAGTACTGACCGGTCTGTAAGAAGATCCTAATGTACAGAGGCTGGAGACAGAGGCGCAAGAACTGCAGTAGCACTGTGACGAGGTGAAAAGAACAACGTGCACTGTCGCCCTCACACAAATATTTGTGAAGCTGCAAGAGGCCAAAACACTGAAGGAACAGGTAGATGCAGCTGATCACAAAGAGGCAGTGTTGAAGGCACGCTTGAAGCCTTAGTTGGATGAGGCCTATTTGGTCACGACCTCCATTGAAGGAAAGCTTGCTAGTCTACAGGTGACTCAACAGAAGCTTTGGATGACAGTTCATGACCAGTGACAGAGCAATTGGTTGAAGAAGTGAAGTAGGTAGCCACACAGTGCACCGCCGAGTTGGCAGTCATACAGGTTGAGTTGGGAGGTCTTTGCACCAAGATCTCCGCACTCGTAGAGTGACTCGAGGGTGAGTCACCATGTTTGTGTTGGGGGCCTGTTGGGAACGAGTTCCCCTAAGAGTAGTTTTGGGGCTAAAATCCCATGTTTTGGGACAAATTTGTAATAAAGTTGTAAAGTCTCCGCATTTTGTGGTCGCAGAGCGCGAAGGTGTCAAGAGTCATAAAGGGTTGTCCGCCCTTATTTTGTAAAATGTCAAGTCATCTGTAAATATCTACCCATGGTCTGTGGACCATAGGATTGTATAAAAAGGAGCTAAGTAAGATCTAAGCAGTTAGGAGCGAAGTAGAGTTGAGATGGTTTCTACAAAGTGATCTAGCTTGGAGAAGTCTAAGTGTTTTTGAGTCTTAGCGTAGGTCGAGGCTCTGCAGCTGAGTGCGTAGAGGCCTAGGGTAGAAGTCTGCAGCCGAGTGCGCGGACCCTTGTAGCTATGTGCGTAGGGTGGATAGAGTTTGTATTAAAGTGGAGATATCAATAAGGAGAAGTATTATGCAATTATTGTGTATTTAGTCTCTGTTAATGCAGTTGATTATATTGCGTTACAATCTGGGTTTATATTATAATGTTTATTTGATGCACGAATGTATGTGATTACATCTATTAATTGAACGCAAGTAAGAATATTAGTTTATGCGGCGATAACTGTAATTGATTTGTAGAATAAGTAAAACACTTGAGATAATTTGGGAACTTATACAATACATCGTCATATGAGCGCGAAAGCACCTGAACCGTTGGTTAGGTCTGCGCGAAGGTCAATCATACACCTTCGTGAAGGTACTGAAGGGCGAGATAGAGGGTAGATCGATAAGCCCTAAGGCTTAGCGACCTATGTGAAGGTAGGAGCAGGGGGTATAAACTAACGTCATGACCATCTCAGGGTGCAGAAACTTGGTTCCAACATCCCCTGATACTGCTTCAGGTGAGACTTCGGTCCGCGCTCCGTGCGCTAATACCGAAAGGGCCAGTAGTGTATGGATTTGTTTGGCTGGCTAATGCTGAACCTGGGTCAGGGCCCACAAAGCCAACAATGTCCCTATAATCAGTGCATACTTGAATGGTTCCTTGTTTTTTATTAACTGGTACAATATTTGATACCCAATCAGTTAAAGGAACTAGGTAAATAAATCCTTATTTTAATAGTTTTTCAACTTCAGCTTTTATAGCAGCAGCTTTTCGCAGATGCACCAGACACAATATTTGTCTAATAGGTTTGGCGTTTGAATAAGTCTTAATTTCATGCACTACAATACTAGGATTGATTCTTGGCATTTATTCATAAGACCAGGCAAAAATGTTGTGGAATTACTGAAATAACGCTTTATATGTTGGAATTTATTCAAAAGTACAAGAAGCTCCTATATGAATATTTTCAATAATTCCTCGTTTCACTTAGATGTTTATTGGCACAATTGTCGATATGTTTTCTAAATTATTTTCAAATTCGGAATGAATAATAGACATTGGGCATTCGGGATTTTTCCCAATCTCAGGTGAAAACATAGATGAAAAATTATTCTAGAATTTTTCAAGGCAAGGTGAGAAAGACGAACGATGATGGTAACCGTCCCAAGGCATTTCATCCAAAGGCATTACCTCCATAATGCCTTCATTAGTTATAAACTCTCTATCAAAAGGATCAGGTGTCGATATTGGTTATAAAAGTGACAATTGAGAATAATCATCGATGATTGTATTCACTCGATCATTTTTGGATGCTGATGGGTTGGAAAAAGCTCGAACTCCCTCATAAGCCAATGCAAAAGGACTAAGAGGCATTTGACTGCCATACAAGGATAATTCTGACTCTGAAGGCACTTTCTAAGGATCCAAAGATTTAAAAGTGCTTGATGTAATCATATTAACCTGGGAAATGTTATGATGAAGATTTGGTGGAGGGAATGTGAAATTTCCAAAAATATGTGTCTTTAAGAAGACCAACACCAACATCGTTATATGCAGTAATTGATTTTCCAACAAAAGGAATGGTACCAGTAGAGTTAGGGTTCGAAGTGTAATAAAATAGTTGGTCTACTTTCGTAATTTTTCTTTTATGAGGAAACATAATCATTCGAAAAAATGATGAGACCACGACAGACATTTCGTAAGTCCAACTTTGGTCCTCAACAACCTCAACTTCAATTGCAACCATTTTACCTTCTAATTCTCCAGGCAGGTCGTTCAAAATTCCATAAGGTCAAAAACCTCTTCCATCAAAGGATTTCAAAGTTGAGACTGATTGATAGTTGGAGAACCTAAATCTTTCCAACAAGTAATATACATAATACTTGTAGACGCTCCTTCATCAATTACCATTTGAAAAAACCGTTTTGTCTTGACAAAAACTTGTACATGATTTTCGAGATAAAATAATTAGATTAGAGTCCTGCATATCAACTACTCCTACAACTGATAATATTAATTTCCTTTGTGTTGGACAAGTTTGCAGGACTAGGAGAGCCGACATTGCTGAAGGTGACATAGCCAGATCTTCAACAATATTGTAATTCTGAGTAGCTCTAGCATGAGGATTAAAATTTGACTTTCGAAGAACACCTTGAGGAGGCAGTCAAATTACCATATCAGGATTAGGTTTTTCAATTTGTAAAGGTTCAGAAAGAAGAGGAGCTGACGTGGAAGAATGAATAGGCGAACCAACATCACTTCCATCTACACTAGGACTTTTAGATCCATAGTTTTTGGACTTCGTAGCTACCATAAATTATAAAGACATCATCATGATGTCCGTCGATGTGGAAGAGGAAGATGGGTTATGGGAAACCATCTTACTGTATTGAGGAGGAAATGGATCCTTCAAAACAACAAGAGTAGGTGAACCCTTAACGAATTTAGAAACTTCACCACAATGAGGGAATTCCTTGGTCTAATGATCATCATCACAAATTAAATGAGGATAGTGAGGTTTCATCTTTTCGTTAGACAGTTCATTCTTGTTTGATTTATCCATGGGAGTAGTGTCCTGTTTGGATTTTCCTTTTCCTTTCTTTTTACCTCTGGATTGCTTGTTTTTTCTAGTAGATGAATATACAACATTTATTTCAGAAGTAATTCCAGGAGAAGGATCTTCTTCAGCTGAATCTGGTAAGGCCAAAATCTGAGTCTTTTTATAATTTTTCTTTTTAGTCTTATATTTTTGGCTAACAAAACCAATCACACCATGACCGACGTGTGATCATGTAAGAGCTGGGTTGGTTTGACCTTAACGAGGCAAATCTAGAATTTTTTCATACAATGTACCGGGCTCTAGCAATAACTTGCTCTTCAGTTACAATGCTGCCTTTGGCAACATCTCAAGTAATTACCTGCATAAGTGATTTTATAACCATTCGGCTAAGATATGATATGGGATGTAAACTTTAACTAAACGATGTCTTCGTCTCCATTCATGAATATGATATGAAATATAAGTAGACATTCACTGTTTCAGAGAATTTAAATGTTCAGTACCATTATCGTATCAGATGGCTAATTGAAAATGTGTTAAAAAATCAGTGGCTATGGCGTTGAAAGTACTGAAGGAAGCTCGCGGTAATTCAACATACCACTTGGTTTCCGAACCAATTAATGTTCATTGGAAAAGTCGTAATCTAATGGAATCATCAACTAATGAGTTCGAGGCACACCAAATATGATGAGTCATGACGTGATTAGATGGGTCCTCTCCTGATTTACCCTCAAATTTTGAATCTCACTAGGCAACTTCGTAAGGATTTCCAGCCAAAATGGTAGATCGAAAATGGGATCATTTGTTAACCGAGATAAATATGGTAAATACAAAGGTTCAATAAATGGTAATTGACAGTTAGGGTCCTGTTGCGGGTATTGATAACCCTGAGGGATGAGTCCTTCTCCTCGAGGAGGATACCCAGGATATCCAGGAATAACCTAAGCAGTTGGAATTTGCATACCTCCCATATATCCAGGATGAGCCATACCAAATTGCGGTTGAATTGGAACTTGAAAAATATGACCAAGGTATGCTTGATTCTAGAAAGGAGGACCCTAACCCATTTGACCTTAGATAAATTTTCCCTGAAAGGGTTGAATTTGCAAAGGTTGACCTTGGAAGAATTGACTTTGAAAAGGTTGGCCTTGAAAAAATTGACTTTGGGGTTGATCTTGAAAAGCCTTTCCTTGGAATGGTGTTTGCACATATGGTATACTAGGCGATACCACAAATATTTGGGGTATAGACTGAACCGTAGGAACATTTTGAGAAACATGTGTTTAAGGAATAGTTTGAGTAGTTGGCTACACTATTACTTGAGAAGTAAGTGGAACAATTACTTGTGATACTCCCAGGATGGGAGTTGATGATGAACTTGGAACTAGATTTTGAACAGACATTTACACAATAGACTGAACCAGAGTTTGTGGAGTACTTGAGACAGGTCGCTGGAGTAGTTGCTGAATAGGTGTTGATGGATTACCCTAGAAAAGTTGTTGGGTTTGAATAGGAATACCTTGAACAGATTGTCCAATATGTTTTCCAACATGTTTAATGGTTTGATAAATTGGAACTTGAGGCGCAACTGGTATTGGTTGTTGATTATATGAAGGATTCCAGATTATTTTCATCCCGGGATACGAAGTACCAACAATGGGTTGAGATACGACAGGTTGACCTAAACGGGCTTGAGGTATTTGACCATAACCTGGATAATTTCCCGCATGAGGTTTTCCTCCAACCATAGGGTAAGATCCGACTAAAGATTGTCCCCCAGGAGGAGGATAAGATGGTTTCCACCTAGGTGGGTAATAACCACCCGTTGGTTTAACTTGAGGATTACCTACATTGCCAGAAATCATATTTATATATTGATCACATGTCAAGCCTTGGACAATAGAATCAATGAAACCAGTTGACGTAGTTGAAGGTTTATTTCAAGGAGAAGCTCCTGAATAAGTTCATGTAAGAGACTAATATCTAGGAGGAACTAATGGATCATCAAATAAAAGTGATTATGGAGAAGTAAAAAACATAGAGGTATCTGATGAAATTTCGCCATAAGTTATTATAGACATATCAAAGGTTGGTACAATATAATAAGGAGTAGTGTATCATGGAATTCCTTGTCCTAAAAAGTTTAAGGTAGTAAAATACCAAGGGTCAGATCAAAAAGCAGAAAAAGAAGTTTTGGAGTATCTACTTGTTCACTAGTAGAAACTGGTGTATGTGGCGATTCTTTCTCTTCGTCAAAGGTAAGTTCTTTGATACTAATAAGACAAGGAGGTATATTATTGTTAATAAGAAGTTTTACTTGCGATGAATGTGGAGGAGTACGGTCTAAAGTAGTTGAAGGTGACTCAGGTTCAAAAACATTAGATTTAGGTTCTTCGATATTTGGTTCGGTTAATTGTGAATCTGAACTCTCTCTAGTATTTTATTTTGTTTGAATAAGTTCTTAATTTTTTGGATCAGTTACTTCTGAGTGTAATTATAATGTTTGAGGTTGATCACATTTATGTTTTGTTACTTCAGGTTCTAGAATAGTAGATGTTTATGGTTGATTTAGTTTAGTTACTGTTACAATAGAAGTCTCAGGTTCATCTGTAGTCCCTTATCCTTTTGACTTTGATTTCACATTTTTAATATTTTCTATCTAACTTGGCGTATATTCAGGGGGTTGGCCTAACATTTTATGTGATTGTCTCGGTAATTCAACCACGATGAAATATTTTTCCTTTTAAAAGAATTAATTATTCACACAATATCAAAATCACACCTAAATCCTCTAAAAAGTAAGAAACAAACAAGGTAACACACACTAATAAATCTAGGAATTCAAACCATACAATCTGACTTATCACAAAGATCAATAATTACTAGTTGGTGGTGAAATCCAACATCACAGAGATCAAGGTGAAAAGTTTTATAGATATGAGCGTTTGGAACCAGTTACATTGACAACCTGCTTAATGAAACAATCTGGGGCAAGTAACTTCGATTATGCCATCTCAAGCAAATATTACCTTCCAAAAAGTCCAAGTGAGTCTAGGCAACGTCTATTCTAGTTACAACAAGGCCTTCTCTCTACCATCACCATAGGTAGAGCCCTAGTATTATGGTAACTAAGTTTACCAACTACAATAATTCTACATGGGGGGACAATTGTAAATCAGACATACACGCAATGGTAGAGTAACAAAGCTCAATCCCCTTGAAATATCCCCAACATGGTTAATTGGAGGTTTACTTTCAAGTGAACCCAAGTACCTTTCGACATCAGTGTAATACTTGCAAATCGCTCTATCATAGCCAGTGAAGTGGGTACTATCACTTCACCAGATCCGACATGATCTCGTGCTTAAATCATGTATGAGAAGAGCTTCCCATAGCAAAACTGAAATAATTGGATTTCTCTCCCTAACGCAAGATTATATTGTTTGTTTCTAGCTTTGGAAATTCCCCTCACTTTCCTATTCCAAAGCCCTACACTTAAGCTATTGTAGGTGGTAAGAACCCTAAAAATAAAAAATTCTATTTGATTTTAATTAACAATGTGTTATTAAGTTGTTATTTACTCAATAAGTAATCAGAGTGAAACTTGTCATATTATGAATTGACTCGAAATTCTAATGCACTTGAACATGCAATTTGTAATCTATCATTCAATGAAATCCTAATTAAGGGAAAGTAAAAGTTTCTTTGATTTTCTTTGAATAAAATGCAAAACTCATAATTTCACCAAAATCCTTTTCAAAAGACAACCAATTTCACTTCGATGCAATCGCGATGCAAAAATAAACTAAGATTTCAAATTTTCCTAAGAGATCAAACAAACCCAAAATGTCTTTTATCATTTATCACTCAAAATTTTGAAACACATAGAAATCAAGAAAGATTTTGGAAAAAATGCAGTTTCCCTAATGAATGCTTTCACTTAATGATGCCAGAATGTAATTATGAAAAATTTCAAAACTAGAAAGAAATGATTTCCTTTTATCATGTAGTAATGAAAGCAATTCTTCACAAAACATAACAATTTATGAGAAACTCTAATTTGAGATTAAACAAAGAATTTCATCACAAATAAGCAAGATTAATAATAGATGTGGTATATTTGATAGAAAAAAAGACAGGAATACAATGATCTTGAAGACAACCAATCTCTTTTTGATCAGTCAACAAACAAGTCAGACAAAACCCTAATCAATTTTGCAAAAGGGATTAATTGGAAAAAGGACCTCACCAAAGCACTTAAACAAGTTCAGAAAAGGTATTGGATAGTCAAAACAAATATGATGACAGTTTAAGAAACCAAAATTTAGACTCTAGCTGAGAGAAAACCTATTTTTTCAACAATTTCTAGGAATTGCACAGGAAAATAGTTTAATTCAATGCGCATGCGCTTGGTTGTTGAGGCAACAACTACGCAAATCTGTGCTCTATGGGTGAATGAAAACTGTGCAGGTCTGGGAATTCCAAGAAAAAAGAAGAAGCAATCAACCCGGAAGATTTGAAAGATCATAAATTTAACAAGACTCGGGTCTAGCTAAATAACAAAGATCAGGACACAAAACCAAGTAAAGATAAGAGAACAATAAGGTTCCCTAAAGGAGTCGCCAAGTTGTTAAAGCGGATAAATCCCTCTTGTTGACAAGAGCGATCTCCCTAGATCGTAAAGGAAACTAGAAACAAATAGACATTTGAATGACTCTTTCCCTAAGCTTATTTCGTTCGAATTGTAAATACAAGAGTAGGATAATAAACCTCTCACCTATTTGCGAAATGCTTGATGAATATCCTTGCTCTGTCTTGATGAAGCTTCCCGATGCTCAAAAAGATCTGTAATCACATTATTAAAAGAGATAAAAGGGATATGAAATCATAACAATTCAAACAAGCTTAATCTAATGATCAAGGAGATTATAAATTGATATTATCTTACTAAATTTCAAAAGAATCATAAACCATTCATCATTTCAATAAGACAATACAATGGGAAAAATGATTCATTTGTATTAATTCAAGGATAAAGAAGAGCCTTACAATCCCTCCCTTGATGTCATGAGGTTCCTCCCAAATGCCTTTAAACCTATTCTTAGCTGATAAGCCTTCCAATATAAATCCAACAACATAAGTGTATCTTTTTTGAAACTTTTAATCCCTCTATCTTCTAGTCAATTTATAGGCCAAGAAGAAGAAGTTTCAAATCCAAAAAAGAAAGATGAGATCCTCTAATTGGGGGATTAGGTTTCCTTGATTTAGATCCATGCTCTAAGGGGTATGGCTTGAATAGATATGACTGAGAAGCATTCAATTTGGATATATTCGACCAACAATTTTTCTGGAATTCGCTTTTTATTTTTACTTTTCTTTGATTTACCTACGCAGTAAATAGTGGAAGACAAAGTGTAGTTATTAGGGATGGAAACTGCAAATGCGTTGAAAATTACTAGGAAAAGCACACAGGTCATACTTAACAAGTCATAAAGCCATTTTACCCAAAAGTCACATCTTCTTCAAGGGTTTTTTATTGTTTGACTTCTAAGGGAGTGTAATGGAACATGTTTATGGATGGCGAGAGATCCATTTTAAGGGTCAAGTGTCATGGTGAAAAAATGACGTGTAACATTTTCCTTCCTTAATCCAAAGCTAGAGTGCTCCAAGAAAACTCTAAGTGACCAAGAGTGGGAGAGAGAGAGAGAATAATGAGAGAGCTCCAAAACTGCACTAACCAAAGGTTACCAATTGATCCTAAGAAGCCTTTTTTATTGATGAGGCCTCTATTTTCTTCATTTTCCATTATTTTTCTTCATTTTCCTCCTCACGTGCAACCTGTGACCTTTCACCTTACTTTTCTCCTAATTTCTTTTTATTTTCATAAATAAACGTGCCAAAAATCCTTTTTTGCCTTTTTATTGTAACAACCTCCTCCCACATCTACCCAAGCAACCTGACAACTGGGTTAAACATGTGATGAGAGGCCACTATGATATGATTCGACCTCCTAAGTCACATTAAGGAAGTGGAACTGACCGAAACCCACCATAAAAACATTAATTACCAGCTACAGGACCCTCAGGAACCAATCCAATACTTTAGACAACTTGCCTTGTGGTCCAACTGAGCTTTTGTACAATTTAAGACTTAGTTTCTCCCATGCTATAGGCATGAGTGTGACCAACAACCCAAAGTCGCTCTCACAGGCTTGCCTTCCAGTGACCAGAGACCAAAACTATCAGTGTTATGACAACAACTCTGGGATTTGAGCCACTTTTTCAGGCCCAAAGCCAAGGTCGCTGCCTAGAATTGAACCATCTCTTAAGTTCAATAAAATAACATGGAAATGATTGTACCAAAGCAAATACTTGTTCAAGACCTTTACTAGACCCCTACTAGCCATGACAGGCATTTCGTCAAACATCTTGTAAATGTGTAATCTATAGGTTTAATTAATAGTTTTGAGCATATGGGTCTCATACTTAGCTGAGAATCGCTAAGAACAATTGATGCCTCAACACATCAACTGCCATTCCATCCATCAGGTCATAGATACATTGATAATTCAATTACAAGTAAAAAAATGAGGAAATACATACATTGTTGTTGTCATAAAACACATACATAACCAATATAATAGGGACAAAAATACTCACGAAGGTACATCCATATAGACCACTTACAATCCAACAAAATGCTCATAGAAATACAAGGAGAAATAACCTTTCATTAATGATGCAAAATCCATACTCGGGATGGTACTTCCACGTTCCACCTGACTGTAGAATGCCTGAGCCAAACCTCTCTTCAACTATTCACCCCCATGCCATATTCCAAGCATGAATGTGGGATCTCATAGAACACATCAATCAAATCTCATTTAGGGCTTCCATAGGCCATACACCTAAACCCATCAAGCAATGATTCCACCTCACGACCAGACATCACAAAACCATCATCCGCTCGATCTATATCCCAACCATCCAAGGCTCTAGAGCATTTGTTCCAACCAAGGTTCCACAACTAATAACTCAACCCATAGCTGCCGCTGGGATCTAGAGCGTTTATCCAACCAAGGCTCTTGGAATACTATCTCAACCCACCAAGGGCTCTAGAGCATTTTTCCAACCAAGGCTACGGGACTAGTAACTCAACCCAAGTTTTTACAGGGCTCCAAAGCGTTTGTCCAACCAAGGCTCCAGGAACTAGTAACTCAACCCAAGCTAAGGAAACATGAGAACTAACCAAAAACAAACAATGAGAGTAAACCCACAATCACCATGGCTATGCATGAAATGGAAAGGTTGGGAAATTCATTGTCAATCCAGGCAATCCTCCATGCCAATGATAGATCACAACCAAGAAACCACATGCATGTATCATGCATGCCAAAACTAGTGAAGGAAAAATCCATGCAACTTAGTACCTGCAAGAAAATATGATGTAGTTGCTGATCTCGATGCCTTCTTGCGCTTTCTTGTTCTTCCTTTGTCTTCTTGCTCCAAAAATCCAAGTATGCCACACCCTCCAAGAGTGCTCCAAGAAAACTCTAAGTCTCGAGGAGTATGAGTGAGAGAATAGAAGAGAGCTCCAACACTGAACTGACAAAAGGTTACCAACTGATCCTCAAAAGCCTTTTTATGAATGGGGCTTCTATTTTCTTCATTGTCCATTATTTTCCTTCATTTTCCTCCTCACTTGCAACTTGTGACCTTTCACCTCCCTTTTCTCCTAATTCCCATTATTTTCATAAATAAATGTGCCAAAACGCCATTTTTCCTTTCCAAATCCTTAACCATTTCCTTTGTGAATTTTCTTAGCCATAAACAATCACAAGTGATCCCCATCGCTAGGATTTTTCCCAACATTCAGCTTGGAATAAGTGTCCCATCATCTGTGGTTATTGTTTTTAACTTTTATAAAATGGAATTTTCACTAGGGCTGTTACATTTATGCCTTTGTTAGTTTCCTTTAGCCCTAAACACATCCAGTGATGCCCACTAGGATATTCTTACCCAACATTCAGATTGGAATACGTGTCCCTTACATGTGGTCTTCTTTTTTTCCTTTATTAACTTTTATTACATGAAATTTTCACCAGAGTTGTTACAGATTCCTCCCACTTAGGGAACACCGTCCTTAGTGTTAAACCACACCAAGACCTCAGCAAAACTGCTGAAAAGCAAACATACTGCCTACAGAGCCTTATAACTTAGGTCATTGCAATATTTACAATGAAAGACCTACTCAAAAGCAAAACATCATGATAACATGACAAGATACCAACCATACCGCTTATTGGAGCTTTATAACTTAGGTCGTGGCGATATTTACATCCATATATACATATACCAAAACATCAACAAAACATATGCCAAACATATACCAAACATCAAACCAAAACTGCTTTGCCTCAAACGACAAACAATGAAGGATACATGGCCCGCATCTGATCCACCATATCCCATGTAGCCTCTTCAGGTCCAAAGTGCTTCCACTACACTTTAACTTGCTCTATGGCTCTATTCCAGAAGCACTAAGGCTCCGGCTAGAGTTCTCCTTCTTGCTCCACTTGCTATACAAACCAATGAAAAACATGATCAACATCCTTTATATGCCTCTTAAGCAATGAAATATGAAAAACATCATGGAATTTCACTATTGGAGGCAATGCAAGTCGATAGGCCAATGGTCCAATCCTCTCAAGGGTCTCAAAAGTCCTGCAATATTGTGGTGCCAACTTTGCACATGATCCAATCCTCAAAGATCTCTTCTTGGGCTTGATGCGCAAATACACATGCTCCCCAACCTGAAACTCCTTGAGTACCCTGTGCTGGTCTGCATAACTCTTATGTCTATCCTATGTTGCGTTTAGATTCTTATTTATAACCTGCATTTCCTATTCCATGTCTTCCAACATATTTGGTCCAGTAAGTACCTTGTTCACTAGATCACTCTAGCTGATGGGAGTATTACAACTCATCCCATACAATGCCTCTAAATGACTCAATGACTCATCTTCAATGACTCCTGATAACCATTGTTGTATGCGAACTCAAGAAACAGAAGATACTCCTCCCATTTCCTCTGCTATTGCATCATGTACATCCTCAGGATGTCCTCCATGATCCTGTTGATCCTCTCTGTTTGTCCATCTGTTTACGGATGATAAGCTGTACTGAAGGCCAACTCTGTACCCAAACATGAAAATAGCTCGTTCCAGAACTTGGAACTGAACTTTGCATCCCTATCCATCACAATATTCTTTAGAACACCATGTAATATCACTCTCCCTAATGAAAACATGTGCTACCTCACTGACTAAATATGTAGTCTTCACTAGAATGAAGTTAGCTGCCTTGCTCAGCCTGTCGATCACAACCATAATAGAATCATGTTGTCTCATTGTCCTCAGAATAATTGTAATGAAATCCATGGAAATGACCTCCCATTTCCATTCTGGAATCATAATATGTTGTAGTAGACCACTTGGTTTCTTAATTATGCCTGTACCTGCTGACAATCTAAACATCTAGCCACGAAATCTGCCACTTCCTTCTTCAGATTCGGCCAATAGTAGAACTTCTTCATCGTCATCAACGTCTTTTGATATCGTGGGCAATCAGAGTATGGCTTCATGTGAAACTCCCTCAAGATAAGATTCTTGAGCTCACATCAATTCGAGACATTGATCCTATCCCTGAATCTCACCAAACCATCTATTGTGAGATGATAGTTTGCATCCTAATCACCTGTACCTTTACCTATACATGTGCATGTACCTGCACCTATAATTGTACTATGCTGTAACCTGTGCATGATCTCCATGTAATTGTCACCCCGCTATCCTGCTTGCAAGATCCTATCCTGTAACTCTATCCCATAAGAGCTCATAGCTGCTATATGATTTACTTGTACCTTCCTGCTAAGAGCATCTGCAACTCAATTCTCCTTTCCTTTGATTTATCTAATCTTGAAGTCAAACTCACTAAGGGTGGCCAACCATCTAGCTTGCCTGGAATTTAGATTCAACTGGTCAAACAAATACCTCAACCCAATGTGATCACTCATCAATACAAACCTCCTGCCAATAAGATAGTGCCAACATATCTTCAATGCATGTATGATCGTTGCTAGCTCAAGATCATGTTTCAGATAGTTCTACTCGTGTTCATTCAATTTTCGTGACTCATAGCACACTACCTATCCTTATTGCATGAGAACTCCACCAAGTCGTCTCTTGCAAGCATCTATACACACTACAAACTCCTTGTTTGGATCTGCAATATTTAGTACTGGTGCATGTGTCAACAACTGCTTGAGTTGCTCAAAACTAGCTACACATTCTTCCATCCATTCGAACTTCTTACCTTTCCTCTGCAATGATGTGATAGGATATGTGATGCGTGAGAAGTTCCTGATGAACCTCTTGTAGTAACCTGCAAATCCCATGAATGATCTCACCTCGTCCACATTCTTAGGATTTTCCCACTCCATGATGGACCTTATCTTTTCTGGATCTATTGTTATGCCTTCCTTGGAAATGACATGTCCCAACTAATGCACCTCTATCTAAAAGAAGCTGCACTTTCTAAGCTTAGCATACAACTGATGCTCTCTTAGCAATCTCAACACTGCTGCTAACTGCTCAGCATGTTCTTCCTCATTTTTAGAATATAACAATATGTCATCAATGAATACAATAAAACACTTGTCCAGATAAGGATGCAACACACTATTCATCAAACACATAAATGTAGCTAGGGCAATAGTCAAACCGGATGGAACAACAACAAACTCATAATGCCCATACTTGGTCTTGAATGCAGTCTTGAAGATATCCTCTTCCTTGATGCATACTTGATGGTATCTCGATCTCAATTTGATCTTAGAAACCAATGTTGCTCCCTTCAATTGATCAAACAAATCATCGATCCTCAACAATGGGCACCTTTTCTTGATCGTTACCTTGTTCAACTACCTGTAATCAAGGCACAATATGAGAGTACCATCTTTCTTCTTTACGAACAACATTGGTGCACCCCAAGGCGATACACTTGGCCTGATGTATCCCTTGTTAAGCATTTTCTTAACTGTAATTTCAACTCTATTAGCTTTGAAGTGCTCATCTTGTAAGGTGCCTTCGATGTTGGTGCTGCCCCTGGAACCAACTCAATAGAGAAATCCACATCCCTGTGAGGAGGTAACTTTGGAATCTCTGCTGGAAACACATCCCGATACTACTACAATACAGGGTACCTCTTGAAGATTTTTGCATCCTCAATATCTTTGCCCTTGTCACTAGATATATGTACTGCAAACATCACACAACCTTTTCTGCAACTACGCTTAGCTTGCATAACAGTAACCATCCTCACTGATGTAGTCTTCTTCTTCCCCTGCAAATTTCTCTTTTCCCCACTATCATCCACACATTCAATGGCCTTGTCGAAGCAATCCACTTTGGTCTTGTGAAGGTACAACAAATCCATACCCAAAAGCATACTATACGATCCCAATGGTAGTACATTCAAATGTGCCCTTGTAGGCATACCATTTAACTCAAATGCACATTCTCTTACCCAATGGTGAACTCTCTTCTTTGTACCTATAGCCAACTATACCAACCAATATTCTGCATGCACTTCTTTTCTCAAACCACACTTATCCACCAAGTTAGGATTAATATAACCATAATTAGATCCAGGATCAATCAAAATAGCAACAACTTAATCACAAAGCTTATTGTCCATCTCAATGATCTATTCCTGATGATCTGCCTACCTGTTGTCCACAACTGCATAGATCTGAGGAATGCTATGACCAACATCACCAACTGTATGGGCCTCCTAAGCACTATAGATCTGGGGTATATCACCTTGATACTGTGGACAATCCCTCTTACGATGATCCTTGCCTCATATCCAACACTGCAATGGTTCTCTACCACTGCCCCTAACCTGCTGATCTCCATATCCCTTCTCAGTTGTATTGAAATTCTTGTATGGGACTACATTTTCTTTCTCACTTGCATCTTGAGGCCTTCTTCACTTTGGTGGCCATTTTCCTTTAGATTTCTCATTTCCTTCCAAGTCATGCTTAGGTTCAACTTTGCGCTTCGATTGCTCATAACAATGTTTCAACTTTCAGATGGCCTCCTCCAATGATCTAGGCTCATCGAACTCAACCCGGTCTCTATATGCTATTGGCAGTCCATTGATGAATATCTGAACCTTAGCCTTCTCCTCCTTGAGGTAAGGCACATGTCACAAAAACTCCAAGAACCTACTAGTATAATCATCATATGTCATGGAACCCATCCGAAACTCATAAAAATCCTTAGCTCTATCATCAAAGTATCTCTTCGAGAAATACTTCTTCTTGAAGAGCCTCTCAAACTCATGCCAAGTCAAACCATCCTCATGTATACCTTTAACATTCTTGACATCTTCCCACCAAATATCTGCTTTACCTTTGAGACTAAAAGTGGTTATCTTTTCTTTCATGTTTTCTAAATACTCATGCAATCTGAAGAACTTCCTCATTCCAAGCAACCATGTCTCTACATCTTGTGATTTATTCATCTTTCCATCAAAGGTATGTGTCTTTGCTTTCTTAAACTCATCCAAAAAGTATCCCCTATCACTTTTCCTGTAAGGATGATAACGATGAAGATCATCATGGATGTCTATACCAAAACTAGAATAGTACCTGTGTCCATCACCCCTCCTATTCGGAGTGTCCAACAACCTGCCATATCTGATCATGTCGTCTCTCTCCGACCTATGAACCCCATAAGACCTATTGCCATATGCCCCATTAGTTATGTCCTCCTTCTCATGGCTGATCCAAAGTGGTCCTTGTCGCTGCAATTCTGACAAACTTTGAAGTAGTATTGCATTAAAATCTGCTTGTTTCTCTTGTGCCTGCATGACTTTGTTAGTGTCCGCCTTACAACTCCTTATTTCTTCCTTAAAACTTCTCAATGTATCTCCCAAATTAGAAGAGTGCCCAAACCATGCTACTCATCCGATTTATAGGGAGAGTCTTTATAGTCTACCATCTTGCTAGCCATTTTGATCTCTTTCCCACAAGGCATACTATGTCAGCTAAACCAAATCCCAATAACTCAACGTACCTTAGTATACTTTGGGGAGGATACCTTATCTACAAGATCAACAAATCAACATGATACATGTATGATATAATCATGAAAACATATAAAATATAACACATATGCATGTAACCATATGTCCATCATTCTAGCTAGAGTCTAGTCATTAATGCACGACCATATCAACTACACATTCCATGACCTCACGCGTGACAACAACAACCATATCATTGTATACGGATCGTACGCAAACATAAAAAACATGTACCCAATCATACAACCATGACAACACACTTCACACAACAACATCCTTATTCCCATGACGACATCACTATGACCATGACCAACACCCTGCATATGCAGCAAACATTCAAGGATGACTCATATATGTGCAACTAACATGAATGCATGACTAACACATAGCCCATCCAGTTCGAGGGGTGAACCATGCTCTGATACCAATCTGTAACCACCCTCCTCCCACATCTACCCAAGAAACTGACCAACCGGGGTAAACATGTGACGAGAGGCTACTATGATAGGATTGAACCTCCTTGGTGACCTTAAGGAAATGGAATCGACGCAAAACACATCAACCATACCTTCCACATCAACAACAACACTCCCAAGAGGCAACCCGGCCACTTAGGCATCATGCCCCTGGGTCCCATTGAGTTTTTAGACCTCTTGACCTCTGGACGATCTCATGATATGGGAATTCCAACGTCAAGTGACCTTTGGACGCTCCCACAAGCCCACATGCCTGCGTCCAAGGACTTTTCCCAACATAGCTGTGCAAGTTTCTGTAGAATTTAAGGCACTTTTCTAGCCCAGAATTCCGGCCACTGCCCATATCTTGTTGTAACTTCCAGAATCCATTAAACACATGATGATGAGACTAATAAACCAAAAATCAACTTTAGGACTAGGCTTGACCATCCCCAATCGAGACTGACATTTTTTCAAACACTTAGCATCAATGCAATCTATAGGTCTAGGATACAAGACATAACATGAATAACTGAAAATTCTTATGAAACATGACAAGAAGGATCACCGCCTTTTCCCTTTAATTGTTATGACATCAATTAGGTCTTACATCCATCATTTTAACCATTACAAGTAAATACATGTAGTAACCATAACATGAACCAGTGAATAAACCATGCTTATAAC
The DNA here is from genome assembly GCA_000404065.3 of Pinus taeda. Classification (NCBI taxonomy): domain Eukaryota; kingdom Viridiplantae; phylum Streptophyta; class Pinopsida; order Pinales; family Pinaceae; genus Pinus; species Pinus taeda. The sequence goes on from APFE030625952.1 coordinate 371,618, forward strand.
CAACATAAAACCATGGAAATAACAGTGAGTTAACAACCATTAAATCCACATATAAATAAGTACAAAAGAAATAGAACTTAACTTTTATTAACCATAGGAAAATTTGACCAGGTTCAAGACTTCCATGTACCACTCGACCCTAGACATGGCTCTTCCAAATCTTTCTTTCAGCCAGTCACTCCTGTGCCATATTTGAAGCATGAATGTGGGATCTCATGGATAAATGGATCCAAAAACAACCAAGGGAATCTTGAGATTAAACCACCTCCACCCTCACCAAATTGTGATCACACCAAAACCGGTGCTTCGATCACAAAAACGAACTAAACTTGTAATGCCATATGTAATCCATCACTATCCTTGAGGAATTTCCCATCTCCCTGTCTTTTAGGATTTACCGCAATCCAATCCCGAATCACTACGTCCTAAACTTAGACACCAACCTCTTAGGCTTTACAACAATCCACACTGGATGACTAGGCCCAAAACTGAGACTCCCCCCTCAGGCTTTACCATGTATCCCACCAAAACCGATCAAGGGATTCCTAGGCCTTTGGGAATGAACCTTTAGACTAACTCCACTTGGATTCCAAAATACATTTGGTTGTTCCAAAGCTCAAAATTGAGATAAACATCCCAACACACCATGGAATCCGGAAAATGCAAGGCTAGGCTAAAAATCACTGTCATAACCCGACAAAACCATGCCACCGACAACAAGATAACCATACACCAACATGCAAAGCCATGCATGTCAAAACCAGCTAGGAAATCACACATGCAATATATTACTTGTTGTTGGGTTCGGGGCAGCGCCCCGAGAATTTTTTTTTTTGGACCCTATATTAGGTTGGGCGAACCTACCTATGGTTTTTCGGTCCACGGTTTTGGACGCGATGGTTTTTCGGTCCATGGTATTGGATGCTTCGACATGTATAATTATGTATTGTAACATTGAAAGGAATATAATGAAAAATCAAGCTGGTAGTCTCGGTTTTGAGATCCAGTGGGAAATCTCTGTGTATATGTGTTTTATGTGTTATGCTCTCGCATTTTTATTTTTCCTGTGATTTAGAATTCGTATGCAGGTAATTTCTGTACGGGGTTAAAACCTACAGTCTTCACATCCATTTGATGTATCTTCCATCCCATCTATGCTAACAATGCTAGAATATATCTGATTGATGAGTACCTTGATACTGGAGCAAAGGTATCCTCATAATGAATTCCCTCCACCTAAGAGAACTCTCTGGCCACAAATAAGGCCTTGTGTTTCTCCACACTCCCATTTGTTGCTTGCTTTACCTTGTGAAGCCATCCAGAACTCGCCACTGACATGTTTGCTTGGGACCACTTCCCAAACACTGTTTCGGATGATGGAGTTATACTCCTCAATCATGGCATCAACCCATACTGGTTGTTGCACTACTTCCTCGAATGAGAATGGCTCAATCTCTACACTCTCGCTCATTATAGCCATGTAGCTAGTGTATCGATCTGGTGGGAGTTGTTTTGTGGGTGCTCCCACATTCTCTCTAATATCATGCATCAATCTACCAGCCCCTCTGGTGCTCTTCCTTGCATCTATGGAAGTCATTTCATGAGTAGGTGCTTCCATCTCTGGAAGTCTTTGCATGAGTAGGTGCTTCCACTCTCTTCTCCTCTGCATGTGGCTGCTCCACATCATCCTGAGGTTCCTCCTTTGGAGCTAAAAGCTCCTCATCTGCATGTAACTAAATCTCCCTCTCAACGGAACATCTCATGGCATTCTCTTCATTGAAATTCACATATCTACGAATCATTGTCATCCTTTTGGAGTGAAGGTACACCCAATAGTTTTGAGGTGTATCAATGCACCCCACAAATATGCCCAAGTTAGTTGTTAGCTCTAGCTTTTTCCATGCATCCTTGGTAACATGACAATAGACTGATGAACCAAAGATCCTAAAGTGTGCCACATCTAGCTTCTTACCTGAAAAATCTTCTTCTGGTGTACTCATCCTGATAATTCGATGAGGGCTTCTATTCTGCAAATAAAAAAATGTGTTGCATAATTCATCCCACAAGTGCAACAGTAGGCCTTGATCATGTAACATCACTTGTTCTGCTCCCACAATACTTATGTTCTTCCTTTCAGCCACCCCATTATATTGTGGGTTATGAGGTTCTATTAACTCCCATCAAATGCCTTCTGATACATAAAAGTTCTTGAATTCATTCTACACATATTCTCCACCATTATCGCTTATGAGAGATTTAACTTTCTCGCCAGTAACTTTCTCGAGAGGTGATTTAAATTCAAAAAATTTAGTGAATGTCTGATCTTTCTTCTGCATGAAGAAAATACAATACTTATGAGAAAAATCATCAACAAAATTTACATAATACCTATGCTTGGTCGTGGATGTTGTCGAGAACGGTCCACACACATTTGAGTGAACTCAATCAAGGATCACTTGCACTTGATTGTCTTTATCATGAAAGGAAGCTTTGTTGTACTTCCCTGATGTACACCCTTTTCATATGTTTCTCTGCTTTAGTGTACCCTTGGGAAGTCCTGTAGAAATTTGTTGCATGATCTTCAAAGACTTGTGGTGTAAGTGACTCAATCTTTTATGCCACAACTCATTGAGGTCTCGACTCTGCACCTTCTTTGCTTTAGTGCCTAAAGTAGTGCAATCTTCTATATCTAATTTGTAGAGGCTTTTCACCCGAACCCAAATCCAATTCACCTATCTTGAGGCTATGTGACAAAGGAAAGAATTTCCCTTTCTAAATATCACATCATAGCCACGATCCTCCAACATGGAAACTGAAACAAAATTCTTCTCCAAACCCGGAACATACATAACATATTTTAATGTGAGAGGAGAACCATACTCCCTCTGAAAGGTAATAGTATTGATGTCGATCGCGCTATACCTTCCATCATCTCCCATCTCGATGTGCATTTGGATGTCCTTCTCCTCCAAGTCACTGGATAACTATTTGTTGTCGGTCATATGGAATGAGGTTGCACTATCCAAGTGCCACACACTACCCATCATCCATGTCACCATGCAAGCGATAAGGGTGAAACCTAGTTCGAATTGTGAAGCAAGAGCTTCACATTCTGATCCTCCTGAGGGCTTCTTACCGACCTTCTTGTGCGGACACTTTATGGCATAGTGTTCCAGCTCGTGATAATGAAAACATTTAATATTTGACATGTCCTTCTTCCTGTCGCCTGACTAGAATCTAATTTGGAATGGGATGAATTCCCCTTCCCTTTCTTCACCTTTCCAACTAAGGCACAGTTCTCCTCCTCATCATGCTTGGATGATGATCCATATCTGGTGTTCCGCTAAATATCTTCTTGAACCAATTCAAAACACAACAACTCCCACTCTGGTAGCTTCTCCCTCCCATTAACTGAGTCCTAGTAGTTGTGCCAACTCTTGGGAAGTCCTAGAAATGTTAGGCTCACCAGATCATCTTCATCAACTATAACATTGACACTTCCAAGATCATCCTGACATTGGGTGAACTTGGTCAAGTACTTCGGTATTGTGTCACCCTTCTCCATCTTGATCTTTTTGACCTTGTCCTTCAGTGCTAGCTTTCTGTGGTCACTGTTGTTTTGAAACAAGTCTGTCAAGGCCTTCCACATTGTAAATGGAGTTTCCTTACCATGGAGGTTCGAGATCATACTTCTAGGATAATCGTTCTTGCCTTTACCACACATTTTATCCACTCTGCCAGATCTTGAGCATCAGCTGGCTTAGGAACATATAAATCTATGAATTCCTTAAGTCTATTATCTTCCAACACTGCCTACATCATGTCCTTCCAAGAAATATAGTTCGAACTACCCTCAAGGGAATATTCAAGTCTCAATCCATAGAACGACATCCTGCTGGCTCTAAAGTATGATACTACAAATTGGATTTCTCTTGCAAAAGACAAACTCATATTCTCCTCTTCTATAGTGATTTCATCTCTGATACCATGTACAAATGCCTTGTAGCTTCAAACTGCAAATTGTAATATGCTAAAACAATTGACTTGAATCTACTCTACTCATTAGCGGTGTTAGAGCCTAGATTGACCTCAGGCTAAAGGGAGGCAATCCTAGAATAACCACAAACAACGCTTAACCTGGTAGCTAGCCCTACCAGGTCGAGAGAGAGCTCTCTCCTTGTCAATATTATTTAATATGGTTGCAATTATGACTTGAGATGACTGAAATTGAATGTAGATTTTAGGCTAGGTATAGTAGCTCAAGGGTTTTTGGTTGATTTTGATGATTGGTTGCTGGATCAAATGGAGCAGGCAAGTTGGGTCTGGGAAATCAAATCACGGATGCAAACATGTTCTGTGGGGTGAGGTAGACAAGGGATTTATGTACTAGAAATTTGTTAAGATGGTAGATTTAGATTGCTGAGGGATTGAAGAGGGCATGAGGAGCATGAATCCTCTTCTAACTGTTGAAAAACATAGAAAACCAAATGCATTCCCAAGACAAAGCACTGTAAATTAGTGTATTTTGTCTATTCACCTTGATTCATTTAGTTTAGAAGAGAGAGAGAGATGTGGATACATATAAAACATTAGGAAAACTCATTACAAAGAAGAAACAATGCATAAACTCAATATCATAAGAATCCCACAAAAATAGCTGAGAAACCTGGTTTTATTTCCTTGCCAACTGTTTTAGAGATATACAATAGAGCTCAGAGCTTCCACAAGAGTCCAACCCTTACAAATGACTAGAAAAAGACATCATATAGGAATCAAACCATTCATGCTAGCTATCAGGGGTCGAACCCATGAGAAGAGGGGTGGTTTAAACCATATCTAAACTAGGAACACAAAAGTACGCAGTGGAACAGCTTGCCTCTAAAATCAAGGAAACCAATTCATTCAACTCAAAACCACCTTTGAATTGATGTATCTACCCTATTAAGTGTTTCACATCCGTAATTACATCAAGTTACATCATTTACCATTCTAATTTCACCAAGAAAGCAAGAAAAAGTCAATTGTAGAGAGAAGTAGGCGAAATTTGGCTTTTCTAGCAAAAACTGGCAAAATTCATTTAATGCACAACGCCACTTCAGAGGTCATTTTGAAGGTCTTCCACTCATCCAAATCAGGCCCAAGATGGCTTGTTGGAAAGCCATGCGTGTCTAGTTTCTGCAATAATTTGGAGGTCATTATCCCCTCCAAAAGTTGATTCTCCCAAGACTGCTTCCTGTGAGTAAAAAAAGTGGCAGAGAGGGCATTTTTTTGGGTGTTTTTTTCCCTTTTGGTGGCCAAGATCTTCTCCAAATTTTCTCAAACTTTCTGGGTTTGCTTATTCATTGATGCTTAATCCAAATCTACAAGCCATTTTCCAAAATATTGTTCCCATCAAAAGCACAATGCTAATGAAACTACGCACCTATTGGGTTTTCCTATTTTTCTAATTTCAAAATTTGAAAATGACAGAAAATTCTCAAAATTGCCCCAAATTTGGTACAGAGCACCCTCAATCACTGCTATGATGAGCTAAGAAGGCATCAACAAGAATTTCTAATTTGTTCTTCTCCTTGTTCCATTTTTCACCTATGTTTGAGATGCTTGTAGCCTCTGAAATGATGGCAAGTGACAGAGTGAAAGTGACACCAGCAATTTGTACTTCATTATTGTCCAAGTCTGACACAAATAGCCTTGCTAATTCATGGTGATATTTGACCCTCTCCTCCATTTCACATAACTCATAACAAGACTAATGTTGGAAACATGTGATGGCAAAGGGACAAGCAAGTAATTCTCTGAGGCTGATGGGCTTCCTCCCCGTTTATCTTTCCTCCTTTGTGAGCTCTCCTCTGCTACAAGTTTAGCTCCCTAGAAATGTCACTAAGGGTCTCTTCCCTAGTCTCATAATCACTGTCCATTGTCTTATTTGACCGTATATTCTTGTGGGGAAAGAAATATAATGTAGGTGAACGATGAGTATGAAGAGATTTTCAAAAGAAAGGGAATGAGTGAGAGGAAATAGGGATATGAGTGAGATTTGATAGAGCGTAGGGTTTGAGGGAATAGGGTATGAAGGGGATGACTAGGGTTTTGAGAATTGAGGGTATAGGGTTAAGGTAAAATGTTATGTATGTAAATAGGGTTTTAGGGAAGTGTACATGAGGGAATGGGAATGGGAATAGGAAGTGTGTGTAGTGGTTTAGGGTTTTAGGAATAGTGTATACTTTTGAGAGATTATGTGTGGGAATAGGGTGTATGTAGGATATGGTTTATATGGGGGTAGGGTGTAGGGATAGTGTAGGGTTTGGGAAGTTTGTATGAAGGGATGAGATCTAGGGAAATTTATATGAGGGAATGAAGTTTAGGGGGGGAGAGTGAGTGGGGTGTAATAGGATAGAGGGAATAGGATTTTAGGGGGACAACCAATGGATGAGATATGAAAACAATCTATGAATGAGATTTAAATTTTATGAGGGGCTTTGGTGAAAACTAGGGTTTGGTTTTTGATAAACACAATTACCATAGACTGATGCAAAAAACCCTTTTTCAACAAGAATAATTGTGTTACTTACTTGTCAAGAGGAAAATTTGGAGAATTAAGGAAAATTGGAGTGATTTGGATCAGTTTTTGGGAGGGTTCAATAGGTTCATAGTTCCAATTTAATGTGCAACAAAAGTTTTATTTTTCATTGAGAGGAACCATCCAATGCACAGTGCCAATTGACAGGTGCGCAACGCCTTTTTGCAGACCACTTTTGGAGGCCTTCCTAGAGTCCAAATTGGGCATGGAATAGCTTGTTGGAAATATTATCGAGTTTAATTTCTAAAAAATCTTGAATTTTTCAATTTGGAGTTCATTTTCCTTGTCAAAAGTCAAATCTCTCAACACTAATTAAAATGTGCAAAATGAGGCTGCCTAAATGCAGAGTGCTGTTGCAGTCAACTTTTGAAGGTCTTCCTCAACTCCAAATTGAGCTCATGATTGCTCATGTGAAAGCTATTTGTGTCTAGTTATCCGCTGACTCATTAGCCAAGTCATTTGGCCAACCAGGTTAGGTGAAATCTTGATTTTCCCAAGGTCACTCTAGAGGTGCATTAACTCTCCTAAGGCAACTTGTATTTTTGACATTTCTCTAAAACCATGACACCTGTGTAAAAAGTGAAGGAGGTTTTTCTTATTTGGCCTATTAGGGACAAAAAACTCTTTCATTTTTTCCAAATTCATTTTTTCTTTCTCAGAAACATAATTTGAGTAAAACCTATCCCGATGTGTGGAACAGGAGATTTATAGAAATGAAGGGAAATGAAGGGGCTAAGAGGCTTCTAAATTCTTGAGAAAATTTTGGGAAGTATGGAGGGATGTTAGGAAGTAAGGGAAAGTTGAATTTAAAATATTGAGTGAGGGAAAGGGGTCCAAAAGGGCAAAACACAGGCCCAACCTAGAAAATTGTCAAATTGTAGCAAGAAGCTAGGGTTTGTGGGAAAATGATGAATTTGAGGGATATCAGTGATGGGAAGTGCTTAAGAAGGTACATTAAGGATAGGGGAAGATTTATTAGCATCATTATACAAGTTTTGTTGATTATTTGACCATCCAAGAGAAATTACCTTCAAAACCCTAGGAGACGGAAATGAGCCTTACCCAAGTACAACTCAAGCACGAACAAGGTGTAAAATGACCCATTGGAACCTGAAATGATGATGAAAACTCTCTGAATGATGGTACACTCATCTGAATGGTGACATGGATAAACATTTGGACAACTTTGAAAGAAGTGAAAACAAATCCTAGACATAATACCTAGTGACCAAATTTTATTTGAAGACTCACTGAAATGACAGAGTTTGACCTTGACACCCTAAAACCACTTTGTAAGAGCATGTTTGATCACTAGTGGAAAGCTTCAAATAATGACACTAACATTGGCTCCAATGGGGATGGTAGCTCCTTGGAGGTGCCAAGAATCATAAATCTTTAGGAAAGCATACCAATGCCTTATCCATTGGGCAATACAGATTCAATAAACTCAAGTTGAAATTACACGACTGAATACTGATGACTCAAAGACACAAACTGGAAAATATGCTCAAAATGGAGCTTATTCGATAAAACCTACTCTAACTTTCCATTCATCACCTGATCAAGAGAAATGAAACAACCAATGCAACCAAGTAAGCATTCTCGCTGTTGTTTGAATTCTCCGCAAGTGCTTTCTTATGAACAACAAGAGAGAACTACTGAAAGGAAGCTGCCATGAAAACTTGTAAATGGATTAATTGAATAATATGGATTCTTTATCTGACTCCAAAAACATTGCATAAGGATCTTGAAATTCATGTGCACTGGGACTTAGCTCATCCAATGGATTACTTTGGTTCTCCTCATACCATGAATGCAAACTTTCATCTGAGATTTGTGACGAGACTGATATGCTTCTCCTCATACCATGAATCAAACTTTCATCTGAGCTTTGTGACGATGCTGATAATGACAAAGAAACCAAATGCCAGATCAAGTTTGTATCAATACTTGTTTCAAGCTCACAGGTAGCTAATGGAGAGGGGCTTTGACTGCAGACATCATCCAACACATCAACTATTGGGTCATGAAAAACTTGAAAAGACTGTTGCAACCCATTTTCTATTGATTCCAATGAGATTGCATGGTTTTCTACAGGCTGCTCATTTGAATATATACTATGTGAATGACCTTCAAAAACTGAAATGATTCAAAACAAAATGGTACGGAATCATCTTGCATCATTTGATCATATGTTCCAACTTCCAAGTCTTCATCTGCAACCTGACATTCAATGGCATTTGGGAGCTGCAAATCTGGATATGACAAGTCTTGAACAAGGATTCCATTGCCCTCTAGATGGTCAAGATCCAAACTTATCGACGGTTGATTTCTGATTGCACAAAAGTTGTCTATGATGATTTGAAACGAAGTAAAACAAAAAGGCAAAGATCCTTCACTTCAAAATTTGCTGCACTTTCCTCCTCACTTCCATAGCTGACATGTAATAGCTGACCACTGTACTTGAACTGTTGAAACTGAACTTCCTCCTTCCACAAACTAGCTGCTGGTTTGTCTACAAGATTAGCTTTTGTTTGGAGAACATAATCATCACCATACTGATCAAACTAAGGCAAATCATCAGTATAAAACACATCATCAAGCATACATGTCATATCTACAAATCTCTCTTCTCCATGATGATCTATAAAACAATCATTATCATATCTATGACAACTAGGATAAGAAAGAAAATGTTTTGGATCAGCCACTTGTTTTTCTTCAATCAGCGAGCCATGGTCTTGAACATCATACTCATTCCTTGTGGTGATCTTTTGCATCATCTCTTCCATTGCACTTACCAAAATGTCAAGCTTTACCTCTAAAGATGTCGATTTCTCTGGGTCTATGTTCTTCATCTCTTCTTCCTTCAACTTTCCCTTCTGATCAGCAAATTAGCCTTGACATCTACTGCACTATTTTTCATCTCCTCAAGTGTTGCAAGGTTCCTTTCTCTCAGCTGAAACTCCATTTTCAGATCAAAGGCTTTCGGGTAGTGCAAGAGGGCAGATCTAGGAGGAGGTCTTATAGTAATAGGCATCAAACAATAAATTTGGTTAAATCTAGTAGAAAACTGTTGTACTCTCCTTTGGCAGTCTTTTCAGCTGGTTATACTCTAGAATCAAGAAAGGGTTCTGCCTGACCACCCACTTGTCAAGGAACACTTTGACAAACTGCTGGAAATCTGAGATGCTCACATCAGGCAGGGTTTTGAACCAACTCTTGACTTTGCCTTGCAAAGAAAGAGCAAACAACCTAATACTAACATCTTCTTCATCAACTTCAAAAAGGTCGAGAAAAGACTCAAAATTCAGTACATGTCTCTCGGTAGTGATGTTGTCACATTCACCATCAAATCTTGGTAGATATAGGTAATGATTTTTAGGGAAAGCATGGGATTTAGGAGGTAAAATCAGAGGTTTGTATCGATCTGGAATTTTACAAGGTATAGGGGTATGTACAGAAGGTATAGAATTAGTCTTGGTCTCTTGAGGTTCATCAGTTTGAAGATGGTCATCATAAGATTCAGAGGAAGTGTCTTGATCAAGATCAAAGGCATGAAAATCTTTGGTATTCACAATCTTCAAAGGAAAAGAATCAAATGCAAGTCTATGATCTTGTCTCAAGTACAATATACTTTGCAAAATCTTCTTGACATTCTCGGGAAAAGAGAGGAAATAATTTATAACAAAGATCATGATGTCTTGGATGAAATTAGAACTTGAATACCTGAGCTTTCCATATTGTCCTTTCATGTTTCTGCTGGTCAGGTTCATCCTCCAGTGGAATCCTTAGATCTGATCTCAAAATTGATTTGGAATCACCATGTGAATGATTTTAGCCTTCCGGTGTTTGATCGCTGTCCACCATCAACAATCAGATCTAAACATGATACATTTTGCTGAGGAACATAAAAGTACATTCCCCAGTATGGTTTCCACTATGTTAGAGCCTAGATCGACCTCAGGTTGAAGGGAGGCAATCCTAGGATAACCACAAACCACACTTAACCTGGTAGCTAGCCCCACCAGGTCAGGGGAGGGCTCTCTCCTTGTCAATCTCTGTTAAGATGGTTGCAATTATGACCTAAGATTACTGAAATTGAATGTAGATTTTAGACTAGGTATAGTAGCTCAAGGGTTTTTGGTTGATTTTGATGATTGGTTGTTGGATCAAATGGAGCAGGCAAGTTGGGTATGGGAAATCAAATCAGGGATACAAACATGTTCTGTGGGGCAAGGTAGAAAAAGTATTTATGTACTATAAATTGGTTAAGATGGTAGATTTAGACTGCTGAGGGGTTGAAGAGGGCATGAGGATCATGAATCCTCTTCAAACTATTGAAAAACACAGAAAACCAAATGCATTCCTAAGACAAAGCACTATAAATTAGTGTATTTTGTCTATTCACCTTGATTCATTTAGTTTAGAAGAGAGAGAGAGATGTGGATACATTTAAAACATCAGAAAAACTCATTACAAAGAAGAAACAATACATAAACTCAATATCACAAGAATCCCACAAAAATAGCTGTGAAACCTGGTTTTATTTCCTTGCCAACCACTGTAGAGATATACAATAGAGCTCAAAGCTTCCACAAGAGTCCAACCCTTACAAATGACTAAAAAAAGACATCATATAGGCATCAAACCATTCATGCTAGCTATCAGGGGTTGAATCCATGAGAAGAGGGGTGGTTTCAACCATATCTAAACTAGGAACACAAAAGTAGGCAATGGAATAGCTTCCGTCTAAAACCAAGGAAACCAATTCATTCAACTCAAAACCAACTTTGACTTGGTGTATCTACCCTATTAAGTGTTTCACATCCATAATTACATCAAGTTACATCATTTACCATGCTAATTTCACCAAGAAAGCAAGAAAAAGTCAACTGTAGAGAAAAGTAGGTGAAATTTAGCTTTTCTAGCAAAAACTGGCAAAATTCATTTAATGCGCAGTGCCAGAAATTTAATGCGCAGCGCCACTTCAAAGGTTGTTTTTAAGGTCTTCCACTCTTCCAAACCAGGCCCAAGATGGCTTGTTGGAAAGCTCTTCCTGTCTCGTTTCTAGAACAATTTGAATTTCCTGATTTTGAGGTCATTTTCACCTCCAAAAGTTGATTCTCCCAAGACTGCTTCTTGTGGGTCAAAAAAGTGGCAGAGAGGGAATTTTTTGCCCTTTTGGTGGCCAATATCTTCTCCAAAATTTCTCAAACTTTCTAGGTTTGCTTATTTTTTTATGCTTAATCCAAATCTGCAAGCCATTTTCCAAAAGAGTGTCCCCATCAAAAGCGCAACGCCACTGGGTTTTCCTATTTTTCTAATTTCAAAATTTGAAAATGACAAAAAAAATCTCAAAATTTCCCAAAATTTGGTACAGAGCACCCTCAAGCACTGCTATGATGAGCTAAGAAAGCATCAACAAGAATTTCTATTTTGTTCTTCTCCTTGTTCCATTTTTCACCTATGTTTGGGATGCCTGTAGCCTCTGAAATGATGGCAGGTGACCGAGTGAAAGTGACACCAGCAAGTTGTACTTCATTATTGTCCAAGTGTGACACAAATATCCTTGCTAATTCATGGTGATATTTGACCCTCTCCACCATTTCACAGAACTCATAACAAAACTGATGTTGGAAACATGTGATGGCAAACGGACAAGCAAGTAATTCTCTGAGGTTGATGGGCTTCCTCCCTATTTATCTTTCCTCCTTTGTGAGGTCTCCTATGCTGCAAGTTTAGTTCCCTAGAACTGTCACTAAGGACCTCTTCCCCGATCTCATAATCACTGTCCATTGTCTTATTTGATTGTATATGCTTGTGGGGAAAGAAAGATAATGTAGGTGAATGATGAGTATGAAGAGATTTTCAAAAGAAATGTTATGAGTGAGAGGAAATTGGGATATGAGTGAGATTTGATAGAGCGTAGGGTTTTAGGGAATAGGGGATGAAGGGGATGACTAGGGTTTTGAGAATTGAGGGTATAGGGTTAAGTTAAAAGGTTATGTATGTAAATAGGGTTTTAGGGAAGTGTACGTGAGGGAATGGGAATGGGAATAGGAAGTGTGTGTAGGGGTTTAGGGTTTTAGGAATAGTGTATAATTTTGATAGATTATGTGTGGGAATAGGGTGTATGTAGGATAGGGTTTATATGGGGGGTAGGGTTTAGGGATAGTGTAGAGTTTGGGAAGTTTGTATGAAGGGATGAGATCTAGGGAAATTTATATGAGGGAATGAAGTTTAGGGGGAGAGTGAGTGGGGTGTAATAGGATAGAGGGAATAGGGTTTTAGGGGGGCAACCAATGGATGAGATATGACAACAATCTATGAATGAGCTTTAAAATTTATTAGAGGCTTTGGTGAAAACTAGTGTTTTGTTTTTGATAAACACAATTACCATAGACTGATGCAAAAAACCCTTTTTCAACAAGAATAATTGTGTTACTTACTTGTCAAGAGGCAAATTTGGAGAATTAAGGAAAATTAGAGTGATTTGGATTAGTTTTTGGGAGGGTTCAATAGGTGCACAACGCCCTCCAATAAGTGTGCAGCGCTAATTTAATGCACAACACTAGTTTTATTTTGCACTAAGAGGAACCATCCAATGCGCAGCACCAGCTGACAGGTGCGCAACTCCTTTTTTCATACCACGTTTGGAGGCCTTCCTGGAGTCCAAATTGGGTAGGGGATAGCTCTTTGGAAATATTATTGAGTCTACTTTCCAAAACATCTTGAATTTTTCAATTTGGAGTTCATTTTCCTTATCAAAAGTCAAATCTCCCAAGACTGGTCAAAATGTGAAAAATGAGGCTACCAAAATGAAAAGTGTTGTTGCAGTCAACTTTTGAAGGTGTTCCGAAACTCAAAATTTAGCTCATGATAACTCATTGGAAAGCTCTTTGTGCCTAGTTATCATTTAACTCATCAAGCAAGTAATTTTGCCAACCAGGCTAGGAGAAATATTGATTTTTCCAAGGTCATGCCAGAGGTGCATTAACTCTCCTAAGGCAACTTGTATTGTTGACATTTCTCTAAAACCATGACACCTGTGTAAAACGTGAAGGAGGCTTTTCTTCCTTGGCCTATTATGGACAAAAATCTCTCTCACTTTTTCCAAATTTATTTTTTCTTGCTCAGAAATATCATTTGAGTAAAACCTATCCCGATGTGTGGAACAGGGGATTTGTAGAAATGAAGGGAAATGAATGGGCTAAGAGGCTTCTAAATTCTGGAGAAAATTTTGGGAAGTAGGGAGGGATGTTAGGAAGTAAGGGAAAGTGGAATTTCAAATATTTAGTGAGGGGAAGAGGTCTAGAAGGGCAAAACACAGGCCTAGCCTAGAAAATTGTCAAATTGTAGCAAGAAGCTAGGGTTTGTGGGAAAATGATGAATTTGAGGGATATCAGTGATGGGAAGTGCTTAAGAAGGTACATTAAGGATAGGGGAAGATTTATGAGCATTAGGATACAAGTTTTGTTGATGATTTGACCATCCAATAAAAATTACCTTCAAAACCCTAGGAGAGGGAAACAAGCCTTACCCAAGAACAACTCAAGCATGAATAAGGTGTAAAATGAACCATTGGAACCTCAAATGATGATGACAACTCTCTGAATGATGGTACACTCATCTGAATGGTCACATGGACCGACATTTGGACAGATTTGAAAGAAGTGAAAACAAATCCTAGACCTAATATCTAGTGACCAAATTTTATTTGAAGACTCACTGAAATGACAAAACTTCACCTTGACACCCTAAGACCACTTTGTAAGAGCATGTTTGATCGCTGGTGGATGGCTTCCAAGATTGACACTAACAAGTGGAAATAATAATTGATCGATGACATCACGAAGCATAAAAGATAAAGAATTCAATGACACATAACACAATAATTTTCTGGGGAAAGCCACACCTAAAAACCCCTACTATCTGTATATTGCATTAATAAGAAAATATTAGAAGATTAAAATGATTTTCTCAAGCCCTAGAAACCTTTGCACTCTCTCAATCTATGTCATTGCTTGACAAGCAAGCTCCAACCAACACTTAGCTAAATATGGTGCCTTCCAAGCTCCTATTTCCTTGTGCAATTTCATAGGGAATTATCCCATATTTAATTGGGAAATTCCTCAATAATGAATTGGGCAATCCTCATAGGCCTTCCTATGATTTCATGCGCCATGTGTCCAATTCAGATGCTTATACAACTAATAGTACATTGTCCCTGAACTGTAATCTCAACTGGGTCTTTCTCTAATCTCAGGTGCATGAGTTAACTATGAGTGAATCTTTAGTTCATTGGTTGATTAATGTTGATTATACCCCACTACTATAGGTTACACCCCACTAATAGATCTCCCACTAATTCCTCCATCAATTGGAACTAGTTTAACTAAATTTAACTTAGTTAGACTGAATTAAATAATTACAACTCAAAATAAACTCAACCAGTGCTCCTAAAAAGTAGGAGACACTCTAAATGACTCTAGTTAGACTCCCAACTTGAATTAATTGAGCCAACTAAGTCAAATTAATTCGTTAACTATTACAAGTTTCTATGAGAATTGGAATTACAACTTAATTCCTAATTCAATTCAAGGACAAAATTAAATTAGGATTTTCTTGTTGCATTTTCAACATTAAAAAGAAGCAAGAGAAGGTAGAAAGGGATCTGGCTATATTTTTCCCTAGATGCACCATGAGGCATCCTAGAAATGAGTGTCCACTAAAGTCCTAAAGGTTTTCTCTATTTGTGAAGAGAACCATGCAACTAACAAATGTCCCTCTCTTCCAAGTTTGAAGGTTGTGTATCAAGGGGAAGAGAGTGGCTTGGAGAAACTCTACTTCGTCAACCAAAGGGGCCACAAATCCCTCAAACATATCATTAAGGCATGCAAGGTGTACATTATCCTTGTTTCAATCTGAACTAGAGTGTACATTTTTAGCCTTGGTATCCTCCATCTCACTCATCTTGGTCCATGCCCTCTCCTTGGTCGTATTATACTCAGTATCCTCCTCAATTGGTCAATCCACTCTTCCATCCATATCAACCTCAACCTCCTCAATGGGGAAACTATTCACAAGAATAGAGGCCTTATGTAGACCAAACTCCTTCCTTAATGCCTACTCCTCCACCTCAACTACAACTACCCGACATTAATCAAACCAAGCAACCTCAGATGTCTGCCCAACCCAATCTGAACGCAAACAACAAGAATGCCCAACAATTATATAGTGGGGAAGCATCCCATCTTGCTTATGTTGTAGAGATGCAAGAGATCAATCTTAGGTCTGGTAAGGTACTTCCATATTCTTACCCACCTTCTCCACTTGAATATATTGAACAAGAGAAGGAAGATAGTGCCTCTCAATATAGTATACCTCCCTATCTTTAAAGGTTGGTCCAACCTAAAAAACAAACCCCAGAAGTGACTGGACTTGTATGAGAGTTGAAGAACCTGTGTGTTAAGATATCCTTTCTTCAGGCCATCAAATATGTTCCCATTTACAACAAGCTTATTAGGAAAGAGTGTTTCAAGAGGCCCGGAAGGAGAAAAAGAGATGCCCCCATTATTAGTGTTGTTGGGAAGTTGTCCGATATGATGCTTGGGAGAGTTATCTCCCCTAAGTACTTAGATCCTAGTATCCCAGTAGTGGATGTGCACATTAAAAATATTGTATTTCCCGACACATTGATTGACCTTGGGGTTGCAATCAATCTCAAGATCAAAGAGACTATGTTGAAGCTCAACCTCCAAGGAGCTTTGAGAAATACCACTATGGTGTTGCAACTTACGGACAGATCCACAGTAGCACCTGAGGGAGTTATTGAGCATGTGATGGTCTCAATTGACTCCTAGGAGTACCCCATGGAATTCCTTGTTCTCCAACCTAAAACCAAGTTTAATGGGTACCCTCTTATTTTAGGGAGACCTTGGTTAGCCACTGTTGATGCTTACATTAGTTGCAGGGTTGGGAACATGACTATTAAAAATGGGCATCTCACAAAGTAGCTTGTATTATACCCCCCTACTCAACTTTCTAGTGATCTTAACTTGCCTCTATGGGTAGAGGGAGAAGAGGATGAATATTTTAATCATTCACCCCTCTACCTAGTTTGTACATTAAACACCACTGTAGGAAGCAAACAGTTAGATGAGGATGACCTTATCGATGACTTTTTGCAGAACCAACCTCTTGCTTCCATCCCAATTGATGAGCTAGTAGAAGAATACTGAGGGAAACCTCAGAAAAATCCATTGGCTGAATTGTGCACTGCCAATTTTGATCAGGACCATGCTAAGATTGTGGAAATCAGTCCATCCAAGACTGAAAATCAATCCTTCCCTCTTAGTAGAGCAAGAAGATAAATTGTGAATTGTGTTAAGAAAACATCTTGATACTTTTGCTTGGGACTATAAGGAAATTAAAGGGGTGCATCCCTTAGTTTGTACTCATCACAATTATATTAAATATGGGTGTAAACATGTGCACCAACCCCATCGGAGAATGAACCCTACCCTTAAAGACATTGTGAAAGGAGAATTGCAAAAACTACTAAATGTAGGATTCATCTACCCCATTTCAGATAGTAAATGGATTTCCCCTCTTATCATAATACCCAAGAAGAATGGGAAGTGGAGTATCTATGTTGACTATAGGGAACTCAACAAGGCTACAAAGAAATATCATTTTCCTTTGGATTTTATTGATCAATTTTTGGATGGTCTTGCAGGGAAGAAGCTCTTTAATTCCTGGATGGATTTAGTGGGTATAATCGGATCTAGATTAGCCATGAGGATCAATATAAGACCACCTTAACATGTCCATGGGGGACATTTACCTATAGAGCCCTTCCCTTTGGCCTATGCAATGCCCTTGCTACCTTCCAAAGAGCAGCTTTGAGCATTTTTGCTAATATTGTTCATGGCACAGTTGAAACCTACATGGATGACTTCACTTCATATGGGAATGATTTCCATGAATCCCTTTCCAATCTATGTAAAGTTTTAAATAAATGCATTGAAATGAATCTCTCACTAATTTTTGAGAAGTGTGAATTTTTTTATGAATGTAGGGATTGTCCTAGGTCACTTCCTTTCTAAGGAAGGGATCCAAGTTAATCCTAACAAGATTGCCATTATCAAAGGGGTCAATGTCCCTCAGAAACAAAGGGTTGTTATAAGTTTCCTTGGACTAATTGGGTATTACAGGAGATTCATTAATGATTTTACTAAGTTGGCTTCACCTTTGTTTGGATTCTTAACTAAAGATTCAGATTTTTGTTGGATATATAAATGTCAGGAAGCACCTAAGGAGTTAAAGGAAAATTTAATTATCGCACCAATTATAAGAGGTCCCAATTTGGCATTGCCTTTCCAAATCTACACAGATGCATATGATAAAGTTGTAGGAGCAACTTTGTGACAAATGGAAGACAAGTTTCCCTTTCACATATATTTCATCAGTAAGAACCTCTTGAAAGTTGAACTTAATTACAAATTTACTGAAAAAGAACTCTTAGTTGATGTGCACTCCTTAAACAAGTTTAGGCATTATATCACTCAGTACCAAGTCTTTGTTCATACTGATCATGCAACCATTAAATATTTAATGAATAAACCTGATGTCAATGCTAGTGTTGGGTCCCTATAATACTAGTGATTACCCCATTACTATGGTATTTGTACCCCTTATTAATATTGTTGTGCCCC
>APFE030625965.1:0-17907 GCA_000404065.3 Pinus taeda
CCATCTGACTTCCTGACTGTACGACAATCTGAATAAAAAAATAAATTTTGATTTGCGTGTAGTTTGCTTTTTGAAATTATTTTGTTTCATGTTTAATTGATTTGTCTTTTAAATCAACAATAAATTTCTTAGATCCTTTCTCGGTTCACAAAAAGAAACAGTTGGATTTCTCCATGGAAAATTAATGAACAAATTAATTCACACCTTTCTCGGATTTTTTTTTATCAAAATTCATAATTTCTTAGATTAGTTCACCTGCATGCAGTTTTCTTAAGCCTGGTTCAAAGAAAAATTTGAATTGAGAAAATATGATATCAGTTATAGAAATTTTTTGTAAGCAGGATGATATTATGCATAATTCTTAATTCAATTTCAAATTTTAAATAAGAGAATTTGATATATACTCTGTTTTTTCTTCACAAGTCATAGAATGGGGAAAAAAGGAAAATATCTAGCATCAAAACAACAATGGAGAAGACTAGGGTAAAAATTAAAGAAATGGAGAATCCACAGTCGGAGGAGGTAAGCTTCAACCCATTCCTCATCTCATACTCAACTTACAAGACACAAAAAGCAGGTACGATGAGATGGGAGGAATTTTTTTATTTCTTTCAAGAAAAAGGATGGCTAAACAATACAAGATCTTCCCAAGCAAAGAACAATCAATTTGAAGCAATAAGAGCAAAAAAATTACACAAAGTAGCAACTAGGGCTAGAATTTTTCCTTATTATGACATGGTTTCATGCATTTTCTCTCATGTTGATATTTCAACTAGAACAATATCGGACCATCACAAAATTGTCATAGGCTAATGGAAAACTAAAGTCATATCGACTGTCTATAAGTTCAGTCCCTCAAAAATCCATCTTAATGTTTACTTCCTTAAGAATTTTCGAAGCACTATCTTCAAGAAATGTGGAGATAATTATGACAGAGTGATTGAAGACTGGTTAAGGAAAGAAGATGAAGGTTTCAAGCTCAGAGTAAATAAAGAGTAGCCCATAATTATTTTTAAGAAACCCATAAGATTTCTTATCAAAATGCTAACCTGATTATATGGGGAATAAGATCTTGAGCATTGTAAATCAAATGGATTCCAATAATCCATAACATTTTAAATGAGGGGAAACATCTAAATTGGGCAGATATTTTGTCACAGAATATCGTCGACTCTTTAAAGTTGTCATTAACATCTCCCCCTAGATACAAACACATTTTCTATATGTCTTCCTATCATATAGATTTTGTCATTACCTCAGTTCCATTCCCACTCATGAAATGGAACTACCCATCTGATTAGCAACTACCCATCCAAAATTATGCTCCTATGCCGTGGAAGTCAAATTTTAAATTTCATTTTTATGATATTTTTCATTTTGTCTTGATTACTTTATATGAAATCCTATTTGGAAAAACACCTCCCATAATTAGTCAAAATCTGAAAGAAGGCTTAGAGTCCATTGGTCATTAGTTTTTGTACGAGTTATTTTCCTATATAAGAGTTTTTGGAAGTGAGGTTGGTCCTCACCTTTTACCCCGTTATATCCCTGAAAGGATTTCCCTTAAAGAAGTTGCAAATCAAGTTATTTTAAATTGCAAAGCTAAAAAGTCAAGTAAATTGCAGAAGAAAATTTGGCCTGGTTTTCCAATCAAGTTCGGTGACATAAATATCAAGGACAATGGACATGGATTTAAGGAAGTCGAAGAGCTTCAAGAAGTTTGGTTATATTCTCTACCTCATTATGACTATGATCCTAATAGGATTATTAGTAGTCATTATATAACAATCAGCTATATAAAAATCTTCACTCATCACGAGCCTCCCTTTGATAATATTTTCATAGATATTGATGAGTTCCTGTAGGATATTGAAATAGGAAAACTCTTTCACATTGAAACAAGCGACCAACTATAAAAGATTAGAGAAAATTTGTTTAAAATTTTCTTAAAAGAAAAAGGTCTCCGTCTCAACATTACTTTTGAAGAATTAAAAGCTTTTGAATTCTTTCAATTTAATTTCAACCAAATCAATTCAAATCCTTCTATTATCTCTCAAAAGGAACAAAAGGTTGAAAAAGTAAAAGATGTTGTTGTCACAAGTAAGGAAGCAGAGGTCAAATGAATGGAAATTCTGAAAGATAAGCAAGAAAGTGTGGTAACAACAAAAACAATAGAAAAGGAAAGAACAGTTGAACAAGAAATTACTATGATTAATTCCCCTAAGGAAATAGAGTAGAAGAAACCAAAAACTACAACATGCAAAGAAATGGAAGTGGATGAGGAGAAAGAGAAGAAAATATTTGGTGAAACCGCCACCAAGAAGAATGAGGAGACAATAGAATCTCATAAAAAGATAGATACTATTTCAACTACATCTCCTAAGACCACAATAACACCCATTTCTACCAAGATTCTTTGAAAATCATTTCTATTCAAACCAGTTTTTGGGTTAGAGGCAATTCCAGATACAATTCCTTCTATGGCAGATTATTATTTTAATTCTCAAACTAAATTAGTGGTAAGAAGAACAAAGAAAAGAAAACATTATTCTTTAGAGGTTGTGTCTAAATTCAGCTGGCATGATCAAGGAGATGTGAAAGAAAAAACCTAAGAATCCTCTCAAGCCTTGGGAGCTTTTGTTAATTACAACCAATATCATTTGAATGAGCTTGCAACCTTATATGATAATAGTCTGCAAAAAATTAAAGTTTTAGAGAAAAAATTAGAGAAAAGTGAATTGTTTAATGAAGAAAAATGGCAGAAGTATTCTGTAACTCTAATTCAAGGATGCACTGTAGAAAGGGAAAATCTAAAGAAGCATTTTTAGAAAGAATTGAAAGTGGTAAATTCAAAACATGAACAACACATTCAGGAATTAAGAAAAATACATGAAGATCAAACCCACATTTTGGAAGGAAGAAGTTGAAAGTAATTCTGAGATTAGGATCACAACTTTAAAAGAGAAAATTGAATCTCTTCAGAGTCAACTTAATCAGAACCAAGAAGAAACACAAATTCTGGGAGTTTTTAGAGAGCGAACTTTACAAATTTGTCTCATTTTAAGGAAAAATCAATCAAATGTCTATAGAAATATGGATAAAATATCAATATTTTATCAAGAAATGTTGAAAAAATGCAACAAGAAAAAAATCCTAATTTAATTTGTCCTTGAATTAAATTGGTAATTAAATTCTAATTCTAATTCTCATAGCAACTTGTAACAATTAACTAAGTTAAGTTGACTTAGTTGGCTTAGTAAATTTGAGTTGGGAGTCTATCTAGAGTCATGTCGAGTGATCCCTAAATTTTAGGGGCTCAAGTTGAGTTATTATTGAGTTGTAAATATTTAATTTAGTTTAACAGAGTTAAATTTAGTTAAACTAGTTCTAACTGATGGAGGAACTAGTGAGAGATCACGTGAATTAATTTGGATTTCATTCACATGCGGTGACACTCATAAATAACTCATGCATGTGTGTTCTGAGAAAGACCCAGTTGAGATTGGAGTTCGGGGACAGTGTACTATAAGTTGTAAAATCATCTAAATTAAACAAGTGATGCATGCAATCAAAGGAAGGCCTATGGATGGATTGCACAGTTATGGATGAGGAATTTCCCAACTAAATATGGGCTAATTCCACATGAAACTTTGCAAGGAAATAATACCTTGGTAGGCAACAAATTTGGCTAAGTATTGGCTTGAGCTGGTTTGTGAAGCACTAAGATAGATTTGTACTTGTGCAAATATTGTTCGGGTTGAAAAAGCATTGTATTTTCTTCTCAGATCTTCTGATTAATGCAAAATACATATAGCAGGGGTTTTTAGCTGTGGCTTTCCCTAGAAAATTATTGTGTTATGTGTGATTGAAATTCGTCCTTTTCTGCTTCGTAATTTCACCTATCATTTTTTGTTTCCACTGATGAGTAGAGTAGATTCAAGTCAATTGTTTTGGCATATTACAATCTACAGTTTGAATCTAAAAGAAAATTCTACAATAAATTACAGACTTAAATGAAAGGATTGATTCATTAATTGAAGAAGACAAATCTATCAAAAACAAATTTCTATCTATTCTTGACTAGGAAAAGGAATTTTAATCTGATGAGATTCCACACGTTTCAAAGACAAATAAGAGATTAATGTTTGCATCCTTGATCCATAGGGAAGATGAAGCCAAAGAAATCAGAACATGGATACAAACAACACAAGGACAATGTTTGATAATATGGGAGAAACAGACAAACTTTATAGAAGAATTCGACTTGCGAGGTTCCAAGTCACTGAAGCAAATTGTTCTAGGAGAATTAAAACAACGGACAAAAGATCTTGTTACCAAGGACTAGGTAGAAATCAAAAGGATTAAAGTATGGAAACAACAAACTTTCCAGAAATTCCTACAACTTCCTTTTGAACAAATCAAGCTTATTGCTAAATTTGAAATTAAGTATCAGAAAAGAAAGAAAAAGGTCCAAGGATTGATTGTCAAGTGTCAAATCAACATTAATATGTTCCCTTCCATTCATTTCTCTACAGTTTCCCAAGTATATTCACAATGGACAAAGCATATCAAAGTTCACGCACCCCACCTATTTCCTAGTCTCAACTACGAAGATTTTGAAGATGAGGAAAGGTTGCTTACTTCTATGGCAAATATCAATTGAACAAGGATAAAATTATATTTTTAGAATTAAGAATTTACTTTCAAAAAATCTGTTGATTTTCTTGTTTCAAGACTTATCTGATTTTTTTTAGTATTTGTAGACCCTTTTGCATTGGTGCAAAGGGCTGAGAAATGGTGAAGGCTACAAACTTGTATTTTTGAATCAATTTTGAAAGTAACAACTTTTTGAGACCATTTTCAATTTTAATGTGTGTGTGAGCTATGTGATTTATGCCGGGACATCATTTTAATTACTTAATGGATGCCTCTAGTATTGCTCTATAATGTGTGCTATTTAATTCTGAATGAATGTTTGATTATTTTGTTTAACATTTCGTATGACATGTTACAGTCTACATCCTTTTATCGTCAGGAGTTGAAAAATTGTTAATTTGTTCATTACTACTTGATCATTGGAATATGATATTCAAAGATATGATTTTATTGCTCTCGTTTGTGAGATAAAAGTTATCATTAATTTCCTTTAGGTAATGCAAGTGTATATATATTAAAAAAACAAAAAACAAACAAACAAACAAACATTGTGTGAATAGGATGAAAACCTAAAAATATATTTTTGGAATTTTTTGTATAAAATTTCTCAAAACCTTATAAGTTCGGTTTTCTATATTCAAATTCCAATTAGGCTGTTAAATCACATGATATTCCACGTGGTATAATGTTCATTTAAATCCTTTCATTTCTGTTGTTTAAACTGAACATATCATACCAATGGATAGTGTTGATATTTTGCAAATTATAAGAATATATCATATATTTTCCTTAGATTAATCATAGTTTTTCCTAGTTTAATTTTAGTTTTAGTTAACACAAGCAACCAAGCCTTTGTTTCAGAGAGTATACGACCATTTAAATGAAAAAGAGTCTAATTGGGACTTTGATCGGGCAAATACTCACTAGTTGCAGGAGGAATATTTCCACCTGTCACCAAGCTCTTATTGGTCAAGAAATTTACCAAAGTATATCTAGAAAAGTAATCAATGAGAGTAAAAACATATAATGCGCTAGATAGTGATGGTTTTTTCATGGAATGTGGGGCATTATGGACAAGTTTCAATGAAGCATTTTCTCTCCAATACTTCACTACTTCAAAAGTAGTGTGATGATCCATTCCAAGCATACACCCTTCACACACTCCATTAGGGAAACAACATTAGGTAGTAGTAACCATGTTATGTGTCAACATTAGTTTCAAGCTTCTAAAATTAGGATGTTCAAGTTGTTTATGCCAAATTCTACTTTGGTCATTAGTTTGAGCTAGGAGTGTGGTCGATCCTAAATCTTTCTTAGGAAAGTAATATAACTTGTATATGTTTCCCCTGGGTTCAAGGACACCCATGATGACAATAACAAAGTTGTCATTCATATCTTTCAAAACAAACTGATTTTGCCAAAATTCTACCTTCTTGCTAATTTGAGTTAGTTAGGGGCACATGCAACGAATTGACACTCAAACTAAGTACTTGATACACATAAATAATCAAACCATTCTAATATTCAATCTTGCCACAACTAAAAATAATAAGTGCATAATCATTTGCTACAAAGATTTATGTTTTTAATATAGCTTTACTTAATGAATAAAAGTGAGAAGCATCTTTAGCCATATGATGGGTGCAACTAGAGTCAACTATTCATTCACTTTAAAAGTGTAAGCATGCAAGGCCTAAGAAGAAATAACAAAAAACATGTAGTTATCTACCTTATTCTAAAGGTTAGTGCTATAATCCAATTGATCATACAATTAACATGTCTCCCTCAAGCTTTTTTAATTTCTCCTCTAGGTCCTTAGCTTATGTTGACAAGCCTTCTCAATATGTTCCAATTACAACACTAGTAACATGTCTTCTTTCCACTTATATTAGTCAAAGTTTGCTCATCATGCTTCTTGTTAATAGTCTAGCTAACGTAATAACATTCTTTCTCCTAATTGCATTGCAAATATCCTTCTCTATGATTCTATGAATCTTAGCCCTTCAACAAATGGGCTTGTTGCTTGACCTCAAGTTTCCCTCAGTTAAGTAATTTTTAATGTGTCGTAATTAATAAACCAAATAAAGAATAAAAGGTATAATCCTTACCATTATGTTTTCTAGAAGTCTATTCGGCACTAAATGTCAAATAGAACACAACATAGGTGTCTTTGAATTCATTAAGATTAGTTCTATGAGTTGGTCATCTTTCTTTGAAAAACCATTTCCACACTCACCCATTTTTAACTAAATTTCTTTCACATGGGCCAAGTAATCTTTATTTTTTTTTAAATAGAGAGAGGATATAGAGAGATCAACTCTTTCTCAATTTGCATAACCTAACTTTCATTTGTTCTATCAAACAAAGTCTTTATCTTCATCCAAATAGCATTTAGACAATCAATCCCACTTATATAAAAGCCAATATCCTTATAGATGTGTGTCCTTATGACTCCCACAACCTTTTCCTTGTTTTTATCAGTGACAATTTTTTGTTGGTCATCCTTCAACTCAATTTTATAAATGGTCGATTTCTTTTTCTCTTCAACAATTTATCCATATATTGTGCCCATATTCCATAATTGTGGCCATTCAAAACCTCACAGTTCTTTCTTGTAAGAAGCACTTTACTCTTCAACATTGTTTCTATATATTATGCAAATTATTGTATAATCTAGCACCCTAATGAAACATACCACTAAATTGAGATAGGCATAACATGGGAGAAACCTCTAAGGTGGAGATTTCTCCTGTTGTAACTGAAAATTACCTTACCAGTTCTTTTTTTCAATATTTCACAATGTTTGCGAAGACATGCCTAATCCTCATCAACTCAACCTTTCAATCCTTGGTTCAATTTTGTTTCTAGAGTTCATCCTTGTCCTTTTCATTTAACGTTCTTGTCGAGTCAAGATTCATATCCTACTTCCATTTATTTTCATAATCATAATTTGCCAAAGACAACCTTTAGCCCATGCATTTTATCCTAATCCAAATGATGGTTTATTGATATTTTATTTTAAACATAATCATCATTTTTCCTTTCAACAAAAGCTTATTCCCACTTGTTATGTTTTGCCAAAACTTTCATAAATTTCCAAGACAAAAAGTATTATGTCAAATCTATTTAAATTGTCTAAAGTCAAAGCGCCTTCAAACCAGTGGTTTGAGAAATATGACCAAGTGCTCAAGCAAGTAGGTGAGTTTATAAAATGTAGTTTAAGGCTCCAAATCCAATCAAAAGTTTCAACACCAAAAATAACATCAGGAGTGGTATTAGGAAACAAAACTGAAATTAATCAAAAGCTTCCATGCCAAAATCAATGGCAATATTGGTCTTAGGAGGTGAAGGTGAAAATAAAAAAATAGTATGTCCATTGCTTGAGATAAATGATAGTTTTCAATTTAAAGGATGCATATATGGATGCATGGATAGGTGTGAGTTAAATCAACCTTGAGCAAGGCATCTAGGAGTTAAACTGTAATTCGACCAAATGTTAAGAAACATGCCAAGCGCCCTTTCAAAATCCAAACAAAGTCATGCAAGAGCCCTTGGTCAACATATGTGCCTAACACATCAATGCAATATCAAAATTATTGTGCATATAAATAAAATGGATATGTTTTCTTGGGTGGATGTGGGATAAATCCTATAGATAGATTAAATATACCAAGGATAAATTTCTTGCTGGTGAATATTAACTATAATGAGATAATGATGTTCATCCTTGTGAACATTTTTCTTTTAATCATGAAATAGAAATATGTAGAAGCACTAGAGAAGGAAGATATTTAATGGGCTTGGAGGATGGAGTTGTTCATATATGAGTAGCCATAAATAAACATTTACACATAGAAACTTACACATACTGAGAAAAACAATATCCTCTTAATGATCACATTGTATTGATTTACAATAATCATACATCACTCTCTTACTTACATCAATACAATACATGAGGCCTTGTTATATAACATTGAGGTCCTTCTAACAAGATTTCCAATATAGTTAATTGGTTCAACCATTTCCTTATCTATCTCCACAATATCTCTATGAATATATCCATCAAACTCTCAGTTGATTCTATGTGATCTTCATCACTAACTTCTCTCATTGTTCTCATCTTTGATCTATATGTAAACTTTTGTTACATAGTCTACTTTCATTAATATACTATTATGATTTAATTATATGATAAATATGAATTATTCATTCATACACCCCATTTTTGAATACTTAAGTTTTCTTCATCTTTAGTCTTTTGCACACCACATCCTCTTTTGTCTTCTTTGTCTTCATCTATATCTTCAGTTATCATTGCATTTCTATCTTAATATGTGTTACATCTTTCTTTCATAATTGTGGATCTTGAGTAAATCATCTAGACTACATCATCTTCATATCAAATATTTATTTAGCTTACCCTTGACCTTCTCACGAGTTTTCTATGGATTACCCTCAACCATTACATCATACTTAGCGTTTTCCTTGTCTCATTGTTAAACATTATAATTTTGAAGTGGTTTCGGCTTACTGTGAACCATTCATTACATCATGTGGTTTCAATTGACTACAACCTTGCATCTATAAGTAGAAAGTGGTTTTTGGTTTACCATTAACCATTACAAAAAATACTCATGGCTCATTTGACTCAATAAATTAACAACCTTTTCCTAAACATGTTTAAACTCTCCTTATTGCCAACGAACTATTTGAGGACCAACTCACTCATAAAATTTGTACGGGAGCTATTGTTGGGCAGTAGAAGACACGGCCTATTGGAAATAATACTGAGAGGGGGGGTGAATCAATATTAGCAAATCAGATACTTTTTCATTTTCACACTCAGATTCATATACGTGACTTCAGTTAAGTATATCAGCGTATATACGCGACTGTGTTAAAAGCAACTAGCGTACATTCAGTAACCTTTATGATTTAGTTAGTTTATCTTCAGTGAATGCTTCAGAACATTATTAACCATATTGACAGTAAACAAGAGCAGTATAACAGAACAGATCAAAAGCCACACACATGAAAACCATGATATAAGGTGGAAACCCAATGTGGGTGAAAACCACCTGCTGCAATTTGTTTCTATCTTCCTTTAATAAGAAACTTCTTTTACAATGTACTGGTGCAGTCCTTTACCAGTACGCAAGATTCTACCTGCAGAAAGCTACCACCTTCTTAGCTCTTGTACTAGCTGTTCCATTTACTAGTACGTAGGCGCTAGCCTACTGAAGGCTCCAACCTTTACTCGTTTTCCAGATGCTCCTGGAAGGGAGCTACAACCCCCTGGCTCTTGTACTGGCCAATATGTTTACCAGTACGTAGGTGCCGGCCTAGAATCATCCAGGGACCACGTTTCATCAATTTTCAGACTGGATCCATAAAACAATCACCATTGCAATACAACCTGCATCTTCAATCTCTGAATCACCCAATATTTAAACCCTGTCAATAGTCACAAACTACATAACTCTGCAACAACAACCAGATCCAATAGCAACTTCAAATATCATACTTCATCTGTATACACTACTTGGACGAACCCAATCCGCGTGTATACGCGCTTTTACCAAAGACAAATCGCGTATAGATCTGCAAATTCTACCTCATAACTTTGCAGCTATTTCAGACATCAGAACATACCCAGATCATAACATTCATACAATAAACATACGTCAATATATCTAGTCTATCCATACTCAAAAGATAATCATTCCAAGCCTTGAGATCCCGATCCACTGTTCATCATCCTTCACATGAGTGCCTCCTTGGTTCAGATCAAGCAAGACATCACCAACCCATAACCAGCATCTAGATCTCACACTTTATCAGATGTTCATCACTTGCTCACTTGCACACCATCTTGGCCTAATGATCTTCTCCTTATATAGGTTTAGGCTTCTCTCAATACCATGGTCCAAAACCATGTGGAACCAATACCTTGAACCCAATACTTGGGGTAAACACTTCGGACCAAAAACCATGGACCAATACCAAAATACCATGGACCAAATACCACGGACCAAAACTTAGTTTTCCGACATGTACGCGCCTTTCATTCTGTGATCCTGCGTGTGTACGTATACGCGCCTTTTGCTCTGATTACCAGCGTATATACGCACTTTCATCACGGTCAACCTGCGTATATCTCTCTTTTGATCTACTGCTCTAGACTGCCATCAGATTAAGTTGCCATCACCTGTATCAAACCTCTGAGTGAGTTGCCATCAACGACAACACCTGAATCATAATGCCAACACGGCCGTGTAAAACCCTTTAAACATAAAAATGACTTTCTGCCATCCATTCACATCTATCCAACCACAGTGTACTTGTATGTGAGGGTTAAACATTTTTCTATTTCGACACTTATGATGATCATGACTTTTAATACCACGACACTATAAAAATATAAATTCCAACACTCAGCTTGTGCATGTCCATTTATGCTACAATGACTACAATGTTGTTCTTGCTTCTGTACTTGATTTGTTGAACTACTACTTGGAGATGGCTGAAATGTTTTTGCTTTTGTAAGGTCCCACCTTACCAACCAACAATATTATAGAGAAATATTGAACACTAAGACTCAAAATGTGATATTTTTTTGTTTAGTTTTGTTTTGTTTTAGACATAAAAGTTAGTGCAAGGCCATATTTTCTCACTGGTATCATTTACACTACACAATAAATTCTATTAACTAACCCATGAAAATTTTAATCTTCTCACCAAAGCTACAAGGATCATGGTTTCATCAAGATCCAAAACTTACAACCATAATACTTGCTTCTCAAACTCAAAAAACGTATTTAAAAGAAATAGTCTTTAGTGGGATGAATAAACTTTACAAACCACAATTTCCAACAAGCGAATTGTTAATTTTGTTGCAATTAAATGTGTTCAAGAGTGACTAATTGATTTTATTCTAAATAACATGCCTATGAATTCTTTACTTAAAAGGAGAATTCAACTTCTATAAGAGTGGTATCCAATAATTATGAATTCATATGTAAGCTAAAATTACAACAATTCACTTACCCAAATTTGACTTTATCAGCATGAATTTTAACTCAATAGAGTTATTACGCATATTCCTTGAGACATTTCCAGAAACACCTTAAATAGAAATTTTTACTGGGAATTCATAAATGTAATTAGCTACAATCATTGAAGCATTATGACAAATAATTTGCAAGCATGCAATGTACAACCATTGAGGCATTTTTTCAAACACTTGATAGTCGTAATCTCTTAAGGAAATTTCACAACAATTAGCTAACATGAATCTAAGATTACATAACTTCATTTTCCATTGTCAGTAATGCCAATAGTTCTTGATTTGAACTTAACACACAAGTCGAACTAACAACCATATTCATTAATATATTTCTAATAACACTTCAGGAACATGAGTGACTACAAAATTTGGGAAATTTTGTAAATAGTTTGCAACAATGTAAGCTACATCCATTGGAGATTTTTGGCAAACATTTAGCAGTCATAAAATAAGTTGCCATAAAGTTGTTTAAACTATCAAGGTATCAACCATTGAGGCTTTAAAACAACAATTTCAAATATCATGAACTAGTTTAGAGTCATCAATATAGATCACCGGGTAATTCAAAGATGATTTTTTTTTTTTTGCCAAACCCAACAATAGGCAGTCCATATAAGGCAACAAAAAATTTAGTAAATCGACCAGATTAGAGAATTGGAGTCTGAAAACCTGTTTTTTGGAATCAAAGTGGGGCTTACATGGTCATATGTACGAATACCCATTGATGTTGAGTTGAATGAAACAAAAATTCCCAGGGATGTGATTCTTTAAAATAACAAACAAGAAAATTTCTACTATCTCATTTATAACTTTTGTCAAACACTTAGTGTGCAAACTTCATCTACAACTGTACATGGACAAGAAAACCCAGATTTATGCTAATATGATATTTCATCAAACTCATGGAAACTTGAATGCTTCAATCATTAAGACCTTCTGTCAATTAGTTTGCAACAAAACTGTATAAAATAGAACTTACATAAAATGAACTACAACTATTATGGAATTTATTCAAAAATTTAGTGTGCAACATTTTATACAAATTTAAATTTTCAACTAACAACCCAATTCACAGTCAGCAAAACCATGTAACAAACTACAAAAAAGCACAATATATTGCCATCAACATAGAATATTGAATTTAGATAATGGATGTAACCTGTTATGGACATAATTATAAACCGAATTTGAAAACTTTGGCAACACATCTTTTTTTAATCCCTTGAATGTAATTTCTCAACTATAGCTACCATTCATTGTTGGTTAGCTTAGAAATAATTCTCTAAATATCTCATAAATATTCACAAGTAGCAATTTCCAATAAATTGAAATTTATAAAACACTTAAACTAATGATTAACTAAAATTTCAAGAATGCTTATGAACATACCTGGTAGTGTATTTATGCAACTCCAAAAATATGGGAGTATGCTCCAACTCCAATAAGAGTATGCTTTAGCTCCAATATCCTTACCAACTCATTTGAACCATCCAGTTTTCCTCCCAACCATATCTAAGAATAAATTCTCCCCCAGGAACCCCCGAGTTGTAGAAGCTCACAAGCAATACCAAAATGCAACAATAGAGAGATATACAAGGCAAACTAAGGAAGATGATTTCCACTTCCTCTCAATACCACTCATGTTAAACTCCACTAGATAGAGCTACTAATAATCTAGTAAGAATTTCACATTCATTTTGACAACATTTGGCTACTCTCCCTATCTCTCCCTCTCACAATCTTGCTCAAGTGTCTCCCACTCTTAGCATCATAATGCACCTCCCCAAGTGAGAAGACACGAGACCCATATATAGGAGGAGAAACCAATTTTGTCATAAAGGAGGAGTAATATGCATGTCTTGAGGAAGAGTAGCATATCCATTTAGAGAAGTGTAACTCATGACATTAAGGAGAGGTATGCATGCTTTAGTTAAGGAGAGTGTAACATATGTATTAAAGAGAGTGTAAGAGGAATATGCCATTTTTTTATGAGTGCATAAGAGAGAGTGTAATGTATCATTAAGAGATAGGGAGTTACATAGATCCATGAAAATCATCAAGGAGGGGTGTGAAGTGATTGAGGTGATGAAGGTGAATTGTAATTCCCTTTTAATAATAATATCATATTCTCATAAAACATAATAATAATAATAATGATGATGATGATGATGATGATTAAGTCAAGATTGAACTATAATGATTGATTAATATAAGTTAAGTGATTTTATTTTGACTACACTTGATTACCAATTTATGCAAGCTAGTTTACCATTTTTGGAAAGTCATGCTTGAGATTCTAGACATTACTTTCTATTTTTAGAAAGTCACTCTGGGATTGTTAGAAATGAGATTTTATTGAGGAAATTCATACATGGGTTGCACATGAGTGGTGTTTTTATTTCGGAGAATAGGGATTCCTCACCCCTATAGCATGCATCTCTATGCCTTAGTAGATTCAGGACTTCGTAGCCTGATCTACTCCAAAGATCCAAGACTCTACAAATTGATATTTTAAATGTTCAAGACTCCACACCCTAAATATACAAGACTCCGCGTATTTATCTTTCTTGGATTTATGAATCCACGCCCTAATTTCCATGCCTTCTCATCCACTATGCTTTGGAACTTGACGTTTCTCCTTATGGTACTGATTGTGAGATTTTACCCATTTGATGATTCATTGATAAGGCTTTGCTCCAAGACTCGCACACATCACAATCTCATAGACCAAAGGAATCAAATGAATTTCATAATGAAATTAACTTAATCACATTTTACTAAGCATTGTGTATGACTTTCATAGTCATTTTGGTTTTGAATAAATGACTTCCACAATCATTCATAGTTAAACATCCTTGTTGGAAAATGACCAGGTCCCCTACCACAACCTACTTAATATAATATTAGACATATATAATCATACAAATAATGTATCATCCATAAATCATAATTAACCATATGTTCCACATAACCATGATCATCCATGGATCTATGTGTCTCAATCCTAGACCATTATCCATGTCATACACCTACATCATAAGTCAGATGCAAAAAGAGAAACATATGTATAACATTTCTTAACCAAAAACCATCTAATACACATAATCAAAGATACCACACACATAAGAGGAAATATAACTACGTATACAAAACATTGTTCCTCAATCAAGTGATAAATCTTCTATACATAACTTGTAAAAAAAATCACTCTTGATAGGAGTGACAAAACTATACTAGAAAAAATAGGACACTACAACTTTCATGAAGTTGATAGTTGAATTTCTTGTTTGACCTTCATAACAAAGGCCTTCATTTCTTGTCCTTATACATTTTTTTATGGGATTCTAAATACCTTGACCACTTTTTCCTAAATCCTTGCCATCAAAACCCATTTTATTCAAAAGTTTGGAACCAACTCCTTTTGTGTGCTTCTCAAAACAACCTAGTTCATCATCTTTGGTAAGAGATTAATCTTTAGAAATTCCACCATTATCATTATTCAAAGCCTCATAATAAGAGAGAGACATTGTATATCAACATTACGATCATCAATCAAATAACTAGTATCTATATAACTATCAACCTTCTAAATCTGGTCACTTGTATCAAAATTTGCGTCACAGTTTGCTT
This sequence comes from Pinus taeda, assembly GCA_000404065.3. Taxonomy (NCBI): domain Eukaryota; kingdom Viridiplantae; phylum Streptophyta; class Pinopsida; order Pinales; family Pinaceae; genus Pinus; species Pinus taeda. The sequence goes on from APFE030625965.1 coordinate 15,356, forward strand.
GTTCCTTGATTTAACTATTTTACTTCTCTCTCAAGTTCTAAAAACACATTTCTTTGCCTAATAGTTCTTGTTGAAATGATCTTAATGATTTATCCTTTTGATATTGAACTTTTAAAAGATCACCTATCCATTGATTCTATGATGTCAATCTTTCCTCTAATGTGTTTATGCGTTATATAGTGAAACAAACAAATTCATGGTAGAGTTCATTATTTTGTGATCCAAGTTTTTCAACTTTCCTCATTATGGAATTATTTTTCTTTTGTAACTTTTCTATTTCTTGAAAAACATCATCAACATCTTATTGTAGTGGTCCAATTTAACGATTAGTAGTTTGTAGCATTTTTACTCCTTTTCCCATTTTAAATATGCTAATTATTCAAGCTCGCTTATCAAATAAACCAATGCTAGTGCTTGTAGAAGAGTTGTCGCTCCCGTTCCTTTGCTCCGGTTGGTCACGATCCCCATGATCTCCATGAATGGACACCTACACATACAAAGAACGACATAAACAAAAGCATAAAATCCAATAGATGCAACTATATATCAGTCAGAAAGGATAACTCATCATCATTGCAAAGAACAATAAGAGTGGAACCATAATAATAGTCGTTTATTAATGATAAACAAAGAAGAATACAACCATAGTTCTGACGTCAAATCCTCCTTTGGCTGGGTGATCAGCAGCACATGTCTTGCAAAGCTTATTGGGAATGGGAACAAGCCTCTCTCTCCTTGGTTATTAGACAAGAATGTCCTTACTTATTTGGCCTTATGGGAATGAAGAAGGCTTCTTGCAGCATGAACTTGACAATTCTCAATCTTTGGAACTCTGGAATTCCAGAACTAGCTTGCCTAAGGAAAATGGACAAGCTTTTATAGATAGAGAAGGGGGAGTTGGGATCATCCACAATATTCATGGGATTGGCTTTATCACTAAGAAGCTTCCATGAGAGGTGGAAAACCACTTCCCCTCTATGGAGATTCAAAGCCAAACCACCCAACTCAAGATAGATTCAGTCCAGGAATTGGTTAGGATGAATCTTCGATCGTTGGTTTGTTAAAAACACTACCCATTTTGGCTGGTGCGAGTGCGACTCTGTGACAAAGCGCCAACTGGCGCGCCCTCTTTGGAGGATTTCCCCCATTGGCGCGAGTGATGCACAGTGAAACCACGCCAATGGAAAAAGGGCTGCTTTTATGGGTTTTTTTCAGGAGATGTCTTCAGGGCAAATGAAGTTCATGTCTAGGGGAATGTAATGCAAGTGTTTGCAGGTCATGTCACTTCTCACAGGTTCCGGAATAAGTCCTTCAAGATGTGGGAGAGGGGTAACAGGGACGGTGATAAATTGCTGTGTAACATAAGGTGTTAGGTAAAATAGATGATTCACCCTACTTTTAAAAACAAATAATTAACCTTAGGATCTAGGCACCATCAAGAATGCACTTAAAGTGTTCCACTACAACATACTTGAAACTTTGTTCTCAAATAGAAACCTACGGTTGGGTGTGGACCATGATTTTTCAGAGGTCTGTGTTTAAGCCAGATGTATACCCCAGTAAGTTTGTACACCCCTCCATGCGGGGGGGTGCGAGGGGGGGACTTGTCCCCCCGGCGAGGATTTTGGGGGTTTAGGGGCCAGCGGTCCCCTAGCGGGGGTTTCAGGGGCAGCGCCCCCGAAGCTAAAAACAAATGTAAAATTGCCTTGTAAAAGTATAGTAATTTCTAGTCAATCTGGGCCGTTCATTAGGCGGATGATCTGACGGTAGAACTTATGTTTAGTTTAGGGTTTTTTTTCCCTAGAAGGCAACCCCTCTCTTTGTATGAGGGCATTGTATTTGAGGCTGTGTGATAGATGTGTAATCTCTGAGCGAGAAATAGAGAGGTGAGACTAAGAGAGAAAACATAGGATATTACAGCGGATCTACTGTAGGTTGTGTCTCTTCATTTTGCTGGATAATAGAAAGGAAGGACTGGTTGTTCGGGGTGGACGTAGCCCAAACTGGGTGAACCACGTATATCCGTGTCTCTCTAGTTTTATGCATTTTCTGTGTTTATATTTATGCAATATTCTATGTGTTCCATTGATCTGTAATATATAATTTTCTAACAACTGATATCAGAGCCGAAGCTCTATTTGGCTGATAAACTCACAAGAAAGAAGGGTTCCTGGTTCGAGTGGGAGCAATGGCGGAAGATGGTAAGTTTAAGGTCAAGAAATTTAATGGCCAAAACTTCTCATTGTGGAAGATGCAGATGGAAGATTATCTGTATCAAAAAGATCTATACCTACCATTGGGCGGAAAAACAAAGATGCCGACGGGTATGACAGATGAAGAATGGAACCTTCTTGATAGAAAGGCACTCATAACAGTACGGTTGTGGCTCACAGCGTCGCTCGCCTTCAAAATTTCGAAGGAAACAAAGACAGAGGGTTTGATTAAGGCATTGGAGAAACTATATGAAAAACCCTTGGCCTCAAACAAGGTATTTCTTATGAAACAGTTATTTAATATGAAGATGTCGGAAGGTGGATCTATTGCAGACCATT
>APFE030625965.1:22255-35193 GCA_000404065.3 Pinus taeda
AGTATAGTAATTTCTAGTCAATCTGGGCCATTCATTAGGCGGATGATCTGACGGTAGAACTTATGTTTAGTTTAGGTTTTTTTTTCCCTAGAAGGCAACCCCTCTCTTTGAGGGCATTGTATTTGAGGCTATGTGATAGATGTGTAATCTCTGAGCGAGAAACAGAGAGGTGAGGCTAAGAGAGAAAATAGAGGATATTACAGTGGATCTGCTGTAGGTTGTGTCTCTTCATTTTGCTGGATAATAGAAAGGAAGGATTGGCCGTTCGGGGTGGACATAGCCCAAACTGGGTGAACCACATATATCTGTGTCAATCTGGTTTTATGTGTTTTATGTGTTTATATTTATGCAATATTCTATGTGTTCCATTGCTCTGTAATATATAATTTTCTAACACCTACAAAAGGCTTTAATGACATTCTTCGACTTGGCTCCCTTACTTTGATTTAATTTTGCAAAAACTCATCAGCTATTATTAACCACTCATACATTATTGATCCACTCTTAAATTATCTCAACATAGACCCTTTACTTTAAATCATGGGTAGCCTTTAAATTACATTAACGTGTCGAAGACTTTTACAAAATTCTTCCTTATTTACATACCAAGGTATTTCATAGTATTGAAATTAACCTCTTAATATCCACTTAATGAACTTTAAAAGTCCACATTCACTTTAAACTTGTAACCACCCCTCCCATATCTAACCAGTTTCACCGGTCTACCAGGGTAAACATGAGAGGAGGAGCTATTATGATATGAATCAACCTCCTAGATCACATTAAGGAAATGGAGTCGACAAGATGAAACCTTATTGACCTTCCTCAGGAGCTACATGACCCACATGATCCAAACAATCACTCCAGGTGCCCAAACCCTAAGCTAAATTTCCTTTTTAGTGATTTTTCCTCCCATTCGCTTACCTAATAAGGAATTCCAATGACTGTGACCCTCTAGTCGCATGGATAACCCTACTTCCCAGTGAATGCAGTCTAGATTTCCTAGTTGTGCACATACGACCCCGAAATCTGAGCCAATTTTTTAGGGCTAGTATCCATACCTCTATCCAGAACCTAATAAAACTTTCCAGAATGATGAATAACACCAAGATAAAGCCACTAATGCAAAACTTAGTCTATAACTTGACCTAACCAAGCCTAATCATGATAGAAATTTCGTCAAACACATCATGAACATGTAATCTATAGGTCATGAATGCATATTTGAACATAGGGGTCTCATACTTATCTGAAAATCATAAAGAAGGTCTGATACCCTCTCATAATAACTACAAAAACATCTATTAGGTCATCCATTCAAATCACATCACATTTATGAGTCTTATTTTGCACTATCACATCACCCAACTGTTAGTTATATAAACAAATCAATTATTACCTTGTCGTGCTAATACCAAGCATGTTTTCTCTGCCATTGTTCACACATGTCAGTCACATGTTCCAAATATCAAGATATTATATATATTAATTTGAAATCAACCTTTACCAAGCCTAACAACCATGTCATAACCAACTAACAATCATTAATCATAGTAGTACAACTAGCACCCACTTACACTCAAGTACATATCGGTTGTGTCAGCACATATTGAGTTAGTACAACCATCTTAAAACAAGATCATTCCTTCATGCAATTGTATATACACATGCTCATATCATGCACTTAACCAAACATTCATACAACATGTAAACATAACATGCTAGATAAACCAAATTGATGACATAATCAAACTCATACCTTAATGTATCTCAGGGGAGGCTATCACATCTGCACAAATCAGTTCAAATTAGAATGACATAATATCACAAGTATATCAACTCATACATGGATGTCATAACCCTAACTATCTGCACAATGAAATCCAGATTTGAGCGGTACATATAACGTCAAGTGTTGGCTTATATGGGCTTGACCCAGGTTCGGAAGAATTATTTAGCCAAACAAATCCCGCAGCTACTAACCCTTTCGAGAACAGTCCGCAAAGCGTGAACTAAGGTCTCACTTGAGGTAGCAGGGGAGGGTGCTAGAACTAGGTTTCCACACTCTTGGGGTGTCTAGATGTGGTTTAGAGGTTTCGTGCACCATTCCACAGCGTCGCGCTGCTCTGCTTCACGCAGATCCATCCCCAAAATAATCTTTACTAATTATTAGCACACTATTTACAGATCTAATCTATTTGATGAAGTATTGTAAGTCATATCTACTTAGAAGGGTCTTTAAGCAAACATTTATCAGATTTACCCAGTTCACGCAGTTAGATTAAACACAGAATTCACATGTATTCAAGATGTAAGCATATGTGCATAGATCAAATAGCGATATTAACCATACAAAAATCTAGATCCATGATACTTCAGATTTAACACAGGATTACCAAAGCAACTTATCTTTATTTACTTTCTTCACCAATACATCCAGATCCGCCTTGCGCACTCAGCTGTAGGGATCCACGCACATAGTTGCAGACTCTTCTAGGCCTTTGCACACACTGTTGCAGAGCCTCTATCCACTACCCAAACACTCGACTCAGACTTACAGATGCTTTCAAACTCTTCTTCTGAAGAACCCATTACAATTCATATCTAAGATCATCTCCAAAAAGAACTGCCTTTCCCTCATAGAGCCGCGCTCTATTTATAACTTCCTATGGTCTATGGACCGACTTACTTCCTATTATTCTATATTATTTCTTGGGCAGACAACCCTTTGACTTGACCTTTTACATTTTGCGCTTCGCATATTTCAGAGGTTTACAATATTTTTATCCTACTTTCTAGGCTATCAAACCCATAACTGCTACGCGGGACCTCCACTACCCAACAATCCCCCAACACAATCATCATGACTCGTCCTGAGTCACTTGTTGGTGCGGCGAGACGCGCTGCCGTGCTTCGTGATTCACCTTCCTCTGAGTGACGCTCGTCGTCCTACTACTTCTTCCTTGTCTCCTACAACGCTTCGTCCGACTCTTTCTTCGTTTTTTTTACCAATTCTGGTGACCGATAATGCTCATTCTGCTCTGCTCGGTTAACACAGAACAACCTTTCCTAGGATTTTAGCTCTAGGAGGGGAGCTGCATCCAAGACCTCCTTGTACCACCGCAGCGATTTTCAACCTTCGTATCTATTCTTTGCACTATCTGATGCAGCTTGTGTTGCAATTTTGCAAGACCTGTGTGTTGTCCACGAGATCCCAATCCTCAAGGTCCTTCAGAGATGACTTATTAACTCTGTTTCTACTCGTGGTTTTCATTTGTCCATCCTTTCGCCTTTCTGTTGTAGTTTGCTGACCTGCCCTTGGGTGAGGCGATGACATTTGGACAAATTCTGCTTCGTGTCTTCCCTTTGCTAGTACATTCCCTATTGTTGATGTTGTCTTCTGCGGGATGCCCACAACTATCAACATCATGCTCATTAGAAAGTCCTGCTTCTCCATTAGCCATATCACCACCCTCGGGCTTACTCCTTATGCAGAGATAATGAATAGCTCCATATCGATAACTAACATGTATTTTCCAGAAGTGTAGGTCACCTGGTGGATGCCCCTCGGTGATTTATAAGTGATTCGAATTTCAAATTCATTGGTTCCCGCTTGTTCTAGCATCCTCATGTAAAATCTGTGGTAGCTTGTTCCATATCTGACTCGTACTCCCTCTCTTAATTTCCCACGCTTGCTCCCTTTTTCCATAATGCAGGCATCTTGTCATGAATAGTGACAAGAACGGTCACCTCTCTTCTTAACAATGCATCGATGTACTTCTTATCGCGCAACCACGATCTTGTTGATGAGCCAAATCGACGTGTAGCCTGGTACTCGCGCCTCTTTCCCCCAAACTACTTTACCATCCCGCGCTCTCTTTCAACTAGTTGAAGCGGTGAGACTGTCCTTCGAACAGTTAGTCAGGCAGCCGGCCCGCCTGTATAAAGCTTTAGGCGACTACCATTCACTCGGCCTGGGAAGGGGTCTCCATTGAGTTTGGCAAGCTGAACCGCGCCCCCATCAATAACTTCTTTGATGATATAGGGTCCCAACCAATGCATACGGAGTTTTCCAGGGAATTTCTCAAACTTACTATCGTATAGCAATACTAGATCATTCTCCTTGAAGGTGCGCACCTTGATATGGTGATCATGCCATGCTTTCTCACGTTGTTTCTGTACTCGCTGATGGAGTCCAGCCAAAAATCATTCCTCCTCTAATTCTTCTAGCTGCACGAGCCTTTCCTCCAAAGCCCCACGTTCTGCCATACCGGTGATTGTCGCGATCCACAGACTAGGCACAATATATTCCATAGGCATAATGGCCTCCTTGCCATAGACTGACCAAAAAGGTGTCTGGACTGTCAACTTTTTGCACGTGGTTCAGTATTCCCATAGCACAACAAGGATGCGCAAGTCCCAATCATTTTGCCACGCATTACAGACCTTGGTCAACGCAGAGTCCAAGATTTTGTTGAATGCCTCAATGGTCCCATTCACTTGCGGGAGTCCATCCTCTAGATTTGTGGGTTCTTCGCCGGTCTCAATTCGGGATAGGTGATCTGGGCCTACGTTTAGACATCTCGAATTTACGACGACCTCAAATTCATACTCCTAGAATAACAGTAACCATCTACAAATGTCCCCCCCAACACAGGCTGGTTCACTAGGTATTTTAACATCGAGTGATCGGTATACATCTTAAAGTGGCCTCCAAGCAGATAGTGGTGGAATTTTTGAAGCGCGTATACCATCGCTAATCCCTCACGCTTGGTAGTGGAGTAATTCTTCTCAATGTTTGACAATCGGTGACTTGTGAATGCAATCGGATGGTCAATTCCCTCCGCTCCTGGTTGAGTAAGTATCCTCCCAACGCGATACATGATGCGTCGAATGCACATGAAATTTGACGTCCCATTTTGGAAAGACCAATATAGGGGCTGATGCCATATTTTCCTTAAGCATCTCCAGACTTTTGTTGCATTCCTCATTCCAGCAATAATTAGCATCCTTCTTTAGCAACTGTTCCATCAAAGCCATGATCTGAGCATAGATTTTTATGAACTTCCGATAGTAGCCCATGTGTCCCAGTGTGGCATGTAATTGTTTGACACTTCGCGGCGCTTGTAGATTGAGTATGATGGTGATCTTTACTGGATCCACCATAAAGCCTTGCTTACAGACCATATGACCTAGCAGGTTCCCGAATGGGACAAGGAAAGTACACTTCTTTAAGTTTATTGCAATCTGGTGTCGGCAGCAAGCATCTAGCATCAACCGTAAGCTCGCTACGTGCTTCTTAACCAATCCAAACATGGTCCAGCCATCAAGATATGCCTCTAAGAACTTGTGTATAAATTCTTTGAATGTCACTACCACTATTCATGAAAAAATCGCCAACGCATTCTTCAGTCCAAAGGGCATCACCGTGTACTGAAAGCAACCCCATTCAATGGCAAACATTGTTTTACTCCTGTCCTCTGGCGCGATCTTGATTTGGTGGTATCTTGAGAACCCATCCGTGAAGGAGTAGGCTTCCTGCCCCACCACATTTTCCAGTACCTCATCTATAAACGGAGTTGGAAATGGATCGTTAACGCAGGCATCATTGAGCTTCCTGAGATCCACGTAGATACAAATCTCACCCTTTTGTTTCTTCTCCTGCACAACCATCGGACTTACCCAGTCAGACTCCTCGACTGGTTCAATGATTCTTGCTGCCAACATCTTGTCTAGTTCTTCGTGGACCTTTGCTTTATATTTTGGGTTCAATCGGTAAGGTCGTTGCCTAACTGGTTTCGCATCTGGCTTCAATGTAATCTTCATCATTCCCAGGTCTCCTAGGATCCCTTTTAGCTCCGTGATTTTTGTTGGGAATAAATCTTGATATTCGCGAAGAAATTCGATGACCCTCTCCACTGTGGCGTCATCCCAATAGTCCCTAAGCATTGCATACTTCGGCTCCTCTTCTGTTCTGATATTTACTTGTCTTGTTTTCAATGGTGCCGTGATATCTGGATCTTTGATTTCGGGTCTGCGCACCTCACGGCTCCCCTCTAATTCCGAAATATTGACGTTTCATGGATCATACTCATTATCTTCTACTTGGACATTATAGCATTCGAGAGCCTAGCTCAACTATCGTGACTAGTCGGGCTGCACAATTTCTTCTGGTTCCAGTGGCGTCTTAAAAATGGTGGAATTTACTAGCTGTGACACGTCGTCCATGGGATCCATCCATTGATCTTCAAAGAGGAATGTCAACAAAAACCCTTCGCGCAAGACATCCCACTCGCTTGTGTCATGCCGGAGCTCTGCTTCAGTATACCAGTTTCTGGGAATGACATCTAGGGTATGATAAAATAAGTGCACCCATTCTGGTTAAGGTTCCTCTCTGTAGGCTTTGATCCATCTGGTAAAGTGCATGCGTGGGTCATCGCGTCCATCGTATTTCTCCGTTATGCATAGTTTTGGCTTCCCAAATCTGATCTTCATCATGCGCCTGTAGCCGCACCAGTCATCGAAAGTCCCTTCATGTGTGCCCCACCATCGCACAGGCGTCGCATGCAACGCCCATCTCAACGCATCAAACCGTTGGTGCTCTGGTACTGTGATTTCAAATTTGGTTAGGAATTCATCTATTATTTTCAGCCCATCATATGTCGGTGATTTGCGATCCTAGGCCCTTACACAGTACAGATATTTAGTCATCATATTGCAGTGTAGCATAGTCACTCCGTTCAACCTGTTATGCCACTGCTCATCTTCTTCGTCTGAATCAGTGGTGTAAGATTCTACATAGCCCCATGATATTATTTTATCCTCCATTGTCTTGCCCTATTCTTGCCTTTGTGCAGCTATTCTGTAGATACCATCTAATTCGTCGTTGCTTTCTTTATTGCATACGGGTTCAATATAGCGCGGTCCTTCAGTTGGATCTAGCAGAACAACTACACGGAACAACTTTGTTTCAAATATCATTGTCCACTTCTTTAAATTAATAACCCCATTCATGTTAGTAGCCTAGTCTATTCCTAACAATGGAGGATAAGGTGTACTTTCATCCATGAGTTCAATCACTTCAAAGTCCATCCGAGTACTTGCGCCATCAATATCTATCGTAATTCCTTGCAGCCTTCCCATGGGCAGGACCTTCTACTGATTTTCCATCTATAATTGGATAGGGGACCATTGTAGTGTAGGCTTACCCATGTGCTCCCAAGTTTTTTTAGGCAGTACGTTGGCATCTGAGTCCAGATCCAGAATGACCTGATCCATCTCATAATCGTCGATCTGTGTTGTTAGTAGCATTTCCCTCCTAGTCTGCAACGCATGTCTTCCCAACTTTCGAACAATGCGAGGTTCACTCCATCCTGCGCATCTATTTTTCAATTCCTGTAAGCCTTTAACTACCCTGTTGTCATGAAACAATTGTATACATGTCTCCTAAAAAGGTAGTCATCATCGAGGGATCCCTGTTCGGCTCAGGTTGATCCCTACTAGCTGGGGTAGAGACCTCCATGAAGCTTTCCCTAGCTTCCAGGTTCGTCTCCTTACCAACCCCTTCTATCCACTCTTATGGCCGTGCCACTTCTCAGTATCATGTTTACTTGGGGATCTTCCTCGCGAGGTTCGAACCTCATAATCTGCACGTTCTGGGTCATTGTTGGTTGCGCAACCCTTTTTTCACGAATCGGTGCTATCAGCGTAGGGAAATCCAACATCTCATGATCGGATTTCTCACAATAACTACATGAAATTCTAGTCGGGTTGGTACAATCTCATGCATAATGTCCTGGACCTCCGCAGTGATAACAAATTAGCTACCCGTGACCCCTTTCTGGCCCCATTCCGCCCCTTCCTCATCCACGGCCCTGGAACCCACTGCGCATGATCTCCACGACTGGGTCTTGACCTCATATCTCAGTCTACATTTTGTAAGCAGGTGACTAGTCCATTAACAATTGGTAGCTACGACAGTTTTTTGCCTCGTGGCCCACCGATCTGCAAAAGTTGCAAAATAGCTGCTGGGGGGTCTGATTATATTTTGGTAGCAGATGACAGTTATTTGTGTTGTGATTTCCTCCCATATGACAGATTGTGCACCAGAGCGAGGTTGTTGTGCTCGGCCCTGCCTCTGGTCGCAATGGTGTGGGTCCCCCTATTGCCACATAATTCATTGAGACTGGGCAGTGATATTTATCATGCCCCTAGCTCCTACACCATACTTCCTCCCAGGCTTCTGATCGTGGTCCTTGTTCTTGTTCTAACTTCTTCATTTCCAAACACAAGTTTTGGATCTACACTTGGATTTGCTGAACTCCCAACCCTGGGTCTTGTAATGGAGTGTCATGCAACCTCATTGTTGTCTCTAATGCTTCAGCCTGGGTTAAGATCTTTTGTTGTGATAGAGTCATCCTCAGATGTGGTGTTAAGGATGCCATAAACCAAGTGCAGTGCTGCGCATCTATCAATGTCATGCTAGCCTGGCGAATAGTAATTTTCAATCTTTGGTCCAAATCCCATGGGGTTTCACCAGGCATCATTGCGATCTCCTTGAACCCTATGATCGACTGTGTTTCTGACTTCGGCCAGCTAAATTCTTTCTTTAATTCAGTCTAGATTTTTGTTGTCCCCGCTGTTGGGTGATCACTTGAGTACTTTATGTACCATGTTAGCACTCGGTCCTGCAATGTGCTAACTAAGATATCCTTTTTTATATTATCATCCATAATTCGCTGTGCATTCCATACTAATGTTAGCACAAACTAGAATTGTTCCAGGTCTTCACCTCCTACTCCTTTGAATACTGGTAGCTAGATTGTGCTCTTCATTGTTACCCTTGTCAATGTACTCTTGAACTACTACTGCTGTTGGTCCCTTCAATCCTTTAATTATTTCACATCAGAGACCCTTTAGGCAGATCCCGGTCCCAACAACAAACCATTTGTTGGCTTATATAAGCTTGACCCAGGTTCGAAAGAATTATTTAGCCAAACAAATCCCGCAGCTACTGGCCCTTTCGACAACAGTTTGTGAAGCCCGAACTGAGGTCTCACCCGAGGTAGCAGGGGAGGGTGCTAGAACCAGGTTTCTGCACCCTTGGGATGTCTAGATGTGGTCTGGAGGTTTCACGCACCATTCCACAACATCGCACTGCTCTGCTTCACACGGATTCGTCCCCAGAATAATCTTTACTAATTATTAGCGCGTTATTTACAGATCTAATCTATTTGATGAAGTATTGTAAGTCATATCTACTTAGAAGGGTCTTTAAGCAAACATGATCAGATTTACCCAATTCACGCACTTATATTAAACACAGAATTCACATGTATTCAAGATGTAAGCACATGCGCATAGATAAAACAGTGATATTAACCATACAAAAAGCTAGATCTACGATACTTCAGATTTAACACAGGATTATCAAAGAAACTTATCTTTATTTACTTTCTTCACCAATACATCCAGATCCGCCCTGCACACTCAGTTGCAGGGGTCGACACACATAGTTGTGGACTCTTCTAGGCCTCTGTGCACACAGCTGCAGAGCCTCTATCCACTACCCAAACACTTGACTCGGACATACAAACGCTTTCATACTCTTCTTCTCAAGAACCCATTACAATTCATATCCCAAATCATCCCCAGAAAGAACTGCCTTTCCCTCATAGAGCCACGCTTTATTTATACCTTCCTATGGTCCGCGGACCGACTTACTTCCTATTATTCTATATTATTTCTTTGGCAAAAAACCTGTTGACTCAACCTTTTACATTTTGCGCTTCGCATATTTCGGAGGTTTACAATATTTTTATCCTACCTGTTAGAGTCGGTCTATTCATCCCTCCATTAGAGATCAAATCCTCTTGTTGCATTTCATTCTAGGTGTCTCATTCAACGCGATCATCTCCATTCCATTAGGAGCATTGATCTTCTGACGGAAGGGTCTTGTCTTCATACTTCCCTCATGTCATGTACCTGCTGGTTCTTGTCTGATCATCAAAGTTCATCAAAGTCAATTTTACAGTCTTCTTTTCATTAAAAATTGCAAAAGTTGTCTTTAGGGGTTTAGTGTCAAGTAGGTCTAGGGTTTCATTAGGGTTTTGTCAATAAATGCTTCAGAGTGTCTGATAATCAACAGCAGGCCATGAGGATGTTTTATCTCCAATAAATTTTGTTAATAAATATCCGAAAATGTGTTTTTCTTCAAAACTCTGTTTTGAGGAAAAAACAGAGCATTTAGCCTTATTTGTACAAAAATCATGTAAATTTGGTTTTTGTCATTGCAAATTCCTTCATTTGCACCCTGGTTTCTTTCCTTAGCCTAAGAAGCTCCAACACCTGCAAAGACAAGCCAAGTTCAGGTCATTTCGCTCATTACAAAGTGAAAAAGCAGTGAAAAAGGTCCAAAACACAGGTTAAAATAAAAGTTATTTGCAAAACATTATGAAAATGGGTTTTTGGAAAAATTAATTTGAAAAGCCAATGTATAAAAAATACCTCCAAGTTTTGAAAGTTCATTTGCATGCCAAGAACAAAGAGGAGCCAACTCAACGCAATTTTTGTGAACAAGTGAGAAATTGGGTGAAATTGAAAGAAAATTGGTCGGCGCGGCGCATAGGCTGAGTGTTGCGGCGCATTGGGGAGGCGCGACGCACTGGGCCTCAACATTCAGTGCATTTTTACAAGGGCATGACGCATTGGTGAGGCACAACGCATTGGGCATGTTGCATAGTGCACAGAGCCAGAACTCAAATTTTTTTCATTTGTTTCAAAAAAACTCCAATCCACTTGGTTCTTCTTGCTCCAAGAAGTTTATGAAATTGTCATTAACATGTTTGATGCTCATTGAAGTGGATTATGAGAGTTTGTGATGTCAAATTACAAGCCTTATTACTTTGTTTAAAGCTGCTCCTTAGGGTTGTGTTTTGGTGTCTTGGTGCCAAAGACTCCTTTTCCCGTTTACCGTGTTGATTCTTCCCCTCACCTTAAACCCATCATCCCTATTAAATCCCCTGTTCCTCTAAATCACAAAATCACTTATTTCTAAAGTCCTATTTTCCTATCCCTAAACCCTACCATACCCTATTACTCTCTTTTTCCCATATCATTTTCAAAATTCCTAAATCCCCAAACCTCGCATTCCTAAAACACAATCAAGTGACCGTCCTCACATTGCAAACTTCACTTGTTTGAACCATACCCTTTCCCCCACTCCATTATACCCATTGTTCCATATTTCTCACAGTCCCTCATTTCCCTTTGGCATATTTGGCACTTGGAGACAAAGACATCAAGTCTTCATTTCTCATTTTCAACCAATCAAACATACACTTTTCATACACATTGCAACACCATGACGGACGCAGATTCATCATATGAACAAGACAGTGATTCCGCCATTGAACTGCATGCACCAGGAAGACACTAAAACGTCGAAAAGGGGAGGATAGACTCCGAATCTTGGCTAAAGACTTTTGGCTGAGCATGGTACTTGATGAGGGACCTTCAGTCCAAATTTCAAGAAATTTGGAGAAATTTTTGCATTTTGAAAATTTTTTGCACTAAAAAACAGGGTTTTCCTCCCTATGCGCCGCGCCACATGGCGCCCGCTTTTGCTAGAGGGCCCCAAATCACAAAAAGTTTGCATTTCTGGATTTTTCATCAAAATATATGCTTGCTTGTCCATGGCCAAGATATTTGGGCAGGTTTTGAGCCCTCAAGAGGTCAAAAACACTCAAAAAATGACCTCACTGCCCCTATTTTGACACACAAGAACCAGTCTTGGGAGATTGAAGTTTTGGAGGGGAAAATGAAATCCAAATCTAGAAATTTCACTTGGGTTGGAAAGTAAACAGGCAGGGATTTCCAACAAGTTATCATGAGCTCAATTTGGACTTTGGGAAGTGCCTCAAAATCAGCTCCAAAGTGGCACGATGCATAGAGAATTTGGGCGCGACGCATAGAGAAATTTGGCCTCATTTTCACTCTTCAGCTCAGAAATTCGCCCAATTTTGACTAGTTTTACTTTTTGATGTAACTATTGATCTACCATGATGTAATTTGATGACCATGATGTAATATTGGCACATTTTTACTTGTTCTAGAGGATTCATTCACTAAAAAGGGAAAATTAAATGAATGAATCAGTTTCCTAGCATATAGAGGCAAGTTGTTTGATTGCCTAGATTTCAGTTCCTTATTTTAGAATTGGGTTCAAAGCCAGCTTCCTAGAAATTAATGAGGCTCGACCCTAGAGGCAAGGGAATGGGTTTTGGCTTGTCCCTATATTATGTTAATTTCTAAGTCATTTTCAATGTTGAAACACTTGGGATTTGCTTTGGCAACTTCAATTGGTACATTCTTTTCACCATTTTTTGCAGGAAAGACCAGGGTTTTTTGCTGCACTTGTTTGGATCCATGTGGCTTTGTGTTTTTATGATGTTTTTCTCTATGTAATTGTAAGTTCACTGATGTTTATGTGTATCATTTTCCCTTCTCTTTTCTTCTGAAATTAAACAAATGAGTGATTAAGGTAGAATCCATTGGACTGTTATGCTCTGCCTTGAAATTTTGTTTAATTTTACATGTTTTTCTTCTGTTTGAGGAGGACTCCTGAGACCCTTTTTCCCTCCTTAGCTCCTCACTAGTCTAATTCCATCCATTCATTCATTTCGAAGCATCAAAACAATTGCCTTCCTTGCCCCAATCAGAACTCTGCAAAAACTAGGCCTCATCCCCAGACCCAAATTTGCCTTTCCCTTTTTCCAACAAAAAACCCCAAAAACTCAAATCAAATCCTTGCACTTCATACCTAGCCTAAAATTAGCAATTATTTTAGTCATCTCAAGCCCCATCGATTATCCTCTTCTGAGATTGGCCCGGAGAGAGCCCTCTCCTGTCCTCGTAGGGCTAGCTATGAGGCTGAGCGT
>APFE030625968.1:2210-34317 GCA_000404065.3 Pinus taeda
AATATTATTATGTAAAGCCATACAAATATGATATAATTTACCAATTCAATATAATAACAATGAAATTTAAAGAAAATGGAAGATCACTTGGATAACACTTGTTGAACCATTTGAAAGTTGTTTGACTAAAGGTAGGTTTGAAATAGTCAAGTTTGACTAAACGCAAGTTTGAAATAGTAATGAAATTAGTGTTATGCAACCAGTTGATTTGAAAGTTGTTCGACTAAAGGGAGGTTTGAAATAGTAATGAAATTAAAGGGAGGTTTTAAAGGGAGGTTTGAAATAGTAATGAAATTAGTGTTATGCAACCAATTGATTTGAAAGTTGTTCGACTAAAGGGAGGTTTTAAAGGGAGGGGGAGGTTTTAAAGGGAGGTTTGAAATAATGATGAAAATAGCATTATGCAACCATTTGAAAGTTGTTTGACTAAAAAGGTGTTTGAAATAATAATTAAATAGTTTCATTAGAGCAACAATATGATAATTTTAAACAATAACTAAATTCATAATTTTAAATATGATTAAATTTTCTACTAAAATGATCAATTTTTCACTAAAATTCATAATTTTAAATATGATAAAATTTTCAATACGATAAAAGGAGAAAAAATAAGGACATATTAGATTTAGGTTTATGTAAGATTTTTAGGTTTATGTAAGATTTTCGAGCTCTCTAGGTAGAGTACACACCAATAAATCTATTGACCTCTCACTAAGGATAATTCCAATTATCCTGGGAACATGGAGTCGAATGTAACTAAACACTATCCTGACAGTGGAGTCGTATGTAACTAAACACTATCCTGACAAAACACTATCCTGACAGCCACCGTTACTTTAAAATGCTATAAATATTTAAAAGAGGCTTGTCCTAGGCACTTCATGTGTATTTGTGAAAATACATTCATTACCTCATCTTTGATGGCACACGCTGACTAGGCATTAATTCAAAAGCATGAAATGCTCTAGCCTAATAGTACATAGGCATTACCTTTTTTGGTACACCCTTTTTCGGTACACAACACTACACTTAAAATTAATATCTTACAAAATAAATTTTTGTATTTTTAATTTTAAATATTATTAAGACTATAAGTATATTTTTAATCATAAGGATTATTAATATTATAAGTATTATTAACATTGTATAGGAAAAATTGCAAACTTAAAAGCAAAATGGAGCAAATGGGAGCAATATCAATGAAGAAAATGTCTATACATAAAAAGCTTCTTAAAAATTAAGAGCAATCATTCTGAAGTAGAAACGAGAAAATAATAAGAAATTGTAATGTCAAAAAGGAAGATACGGTGTCAAAACCAAACAAAACATGGTTGTGCTTCTTTAATTTCACTAATTTCACTATACACTGAACTAGATAGTGAATTTAATTGGATAATGAATTTATAATTAAGGTTAAAAAAAACAAAAATATCATAACAAATAAAGCTCCTATTTATGTTAGGCTTCACCCTGTTTTATGTTAGGCTTAAGGACAGTTACCTATCCAAATAGGAATGGCTACTATATATTTTAAAAACAACTAAAGTCAACCTATCCTTTGGAATCTTATCGGATATGGATATAGTCAACCTATCCTTTGGAATCTTATCGATATGGATATAACTTGCAGGTTCTTGTAGGCTTCACCCTGTTTTATGTTAGGCTTAAGGAGAGTTACCTATCCAAATAGGAATGGCTACTATATATTTTAAAAACAACTAAAGTCAACCTATCCTATCGGATATGGATATGGATATAGCTTGCAGGGACTTTTAGGCTTCACCCAGATAGGATATGGATATAGCCTGCAGGTTCTTTTAGGCTTCACCCAGATAGGATATGGATATAGCCTGCACGTTCTTTTAGGCTTCACCCTGTTTTATGTTAGGCTTAAGCATAGTTACCTATCCAAATAGGAATGGCTACTATATATTTTAAAAACAAATAAAGTCAACCTATCCTCAACCTATCCTTTGGAATCTTATCGGATATGGATATAGCCTGGAATGGCTACTATATATTTTAAAAACAACTAAAGTCAACCTATCCTTTGGAATCTTATCCGATATGGATATAGCCTGCAGGTTCTTATAAAACAAAATTTAATAAAGATGGGAGTGAAAAACAAAAACAAAATTCAGTAGAGATGGGAGAGGAGATTTAATATAGAGATAATATATCCCTGAAAATATATGATGTGATGGTATGCAGTTGTAAGAATTAAACTAAATAAAATATATTCTTTTCCATAATATAATAATAATAATAATAATAATAATTAAACCCAGAATCAAATAGTTAAAAGCAACCAGGCCTTGGCCTGAACAAGTTACTCTTGACATGGGTAGATCCACAATCAAAAAGTTAAAAGCAACAAAGCCCAAAACCATTAATATGGTGAAAAGCATGGGTAGATCCATTTTCCCAAGTATTCCGTCTACATGGGCATTAGGTGCATCACGTTTTGTATGTTTGGGAGCTCTGGATTTTAACTTGAGTAGACATGCAGTACAAGTGAAGGTGGGCATGGAGGGACGGAAATTGTACAGAAACGCAAAACCCAACAATTGCGTGACTAAAGTAAAATGTCATGCTAAGACTGGGAAAGTTCTCAGTGTATATAGAGACAATATACATGCAATACAAGTGAAGGTGGGCATGGAGGGACGGAAATTGTACAGAAACGTACAAGTGAAGGTGGGCATGGAGGGACGGAAACTGTACAGAAACGCAAAACCCAACAATTGCATCACTAAAGTAAAATGTCATGCTAAGACTGGGAAAGTTCTCAGTGTATAAAGTTGGCTTTGTTCATCAAGGACGTCCGAGGCTTTCTTTATTCCGATGATGATTATTTTATTGCAATTTTCAATTCAATAACCAACTACTATTCTCGTGCACATATTCCTCATGCATGATAATACATCTTTTTTCAAGATGCCATGCATTTTGTTACAAGCAACACGTTTATAGTTGATACTACATATTTCTCATGCATTGTAATAAATTTTTCTTCAGGATGCCATGCATTTTGTTACAAGCAACACGTTTATAGTTTATAGTTGATACTACATATTTCTCATGCATTGTAATACATTTTTCTTCAGGATGCCATGCATTTGTAAATTTTGTTACAAGCAACACGTTTATAGTTGATACTACATATTTCTCATGCATTTTTCTTCAGGATGCTGTGCATGACACTGGCCTGTTATAATCAATACGTTTATAGTTGATATTACTAGAGTTTTTTTTTTTTCTATGCAAAGACTAAGCTATTTTATATTAAGGAAAAAAGAAAAATATATACAAGAGGTCTTAACCCCTGAGAGTGCCATTGAAGACTGCAACTCTCTTTCAAGCTATAATCAAAATTTTCAGTTCCACCGAGGCTGATGCCTCTTACAAAAATTGTGTCACAAGTGGAAAATCATATGCCAGAAGATTCATTACATAAAAAAACTGTCTGAATGCTGGAGAATTCAAGGATGAAGGAAAGATGTTTGCTGAAGGGGGCTTCAGCAACTGAAATATCGCGCCCAGAACCAAGCCGGCAGACACTTCCCCAACCAAAACCATGACCAATTGAGATAGACCATGCCGAATGCACCACCACCGAACTAGACCATGCCGAATGGACCACCACCGAACTAGACCATGCCGAATACACAACCATCGAAACTGAACAGGCATTCAACCAAAAAAGAACATACCTCCAAAAAAAAGAGCATGAGACTGCAGATTATTTGGCATTTTCAGAGCTTGGCATGTTGAACTCGTCCAGGGGCTCCCATGAGATCTCCATGCCTTCCGCAACGTCCTCCAATTTCATGCCTGGCGGCAGCTTGGGGTACAGAGTGTTGGCATAATAGAAGTCCGGCATCTTGGGTGGGCTTTGAGGCTGAGGCGATGTTGGTTTGGGTTCCGCCTGTTCCTGATGACCCACATCCTGTTCTTGAACCAGTTCAGGCTCTTTTGAATCCAACATGCTATCAATTTCCGCCAGAACCTCGGCCTGTTCTTCTATAGGTGCTGGAGAGCTCTCGTCCACCAGTTTACTTTGCGAAGATGGGGAGTATGAACTGTCCTTCCTCCCCCGGCTAGGCGAGGAATTATTGGAGTTCCAGGGCGATTGTTCCTCCGAGGGCTCTTCCTCCGCATCTTCCTCCTCAAATATGACTGTAATCAAAGCAGAAATGAACGGCTTGTTGGTTCGACGGCGGTAATGAAACCTGGCCGATTGAACCGTATTACTAATGGAATGCCCCGAATCCTCTGATCTATTCGAGGATGGAGAAGCACGAGCTAGAGGAGAGACTCTACGAGGGCTGTGAATTCCTCGCCCTCCGGCACCACCGCGTTGACCATGATGCCTCCCCCGTCGAGGGGTGGCTCTGTACCGAGGAGCCATTGGAATTATCCTGGCTGCTACTGGAAGATTAACCGATAAAGATTGCCTAAATAACAAATGATATCTGAATGGCTTCTGGAGCGAGAACCAGGCAGTCCCACGGATGAAAGTGCTGGTTTTTGCAGCCAGAAACCAAATGACGCTACAACGTCGCGGCACCCCTGAGTGCGTCTCTTTCCCTGTTCTATCACACAGTTACAGAGGGGCTAAGAGCATGGGCATTTGGCGCGATACAGGCCTGAACACTATCCTTTCCCTCTCACCATGCTGCCTGAACTGAACCGGGTTGTGTATTGGCATGTTTACCGGCTCCATCATAATATCCCTTCGGCTCGTTCCTTGAATCAAACGCAGCATTGAATTGCTTTGAATGTGCTTCATTCCTGGCGGCTCGCAATGAATGCGCTTTAAACTATATGCGCTTCCACGGATTGATACAGCTGCCCGCTGTCCTCTCCGCGTGGCAGTCTGTGATCCTTATTGAATGCCCTTCGGACACTCGCATCCGGTTGATATTACTAGAGTTATTGAGGGGGTTTTATTTTTATTTTTAGCATAGATTTTGGAATTTGATAGACATAAGTAAAGTCTAAACTTCTGAAAAATGGGGAGCAATCATTCTGAAATAGAAACGAGAAAATAAAAATGGGGAATAATCATTCTGAAATAGATACGAGAAAATAAAAATGGGGAACAATCATTCTGAAATAGAAACGAGAAAATAAAAATGGGGAGCAATCATTTTGAAGTAGAAACGAGAAAATAAAAATGGGGAGCAATCATTCTGAAGTAGAAACTAGAAAATAATAAGAAATTAACGAGAAAATAAAAATGGGGAGCAATCATTCTGAAGTAGAAACTAGAAAATAATAAGAAATTATAGTTTCAAAAAGATAATATGGCGTCAAAACCAAACAAAACATGGTTGTGCTTCCTTAATTCCACTTGGTCATTTACTTCTTGTATTCCACTTCGTCATTTACTTCTGGTAAAAAGGAGAAGAAGAAAAGTACTTCAAAGTCAAACGCGTTTGACCATTACAAGAAAATTTGTTCAAAGTTAAACACATTTAGCCATTGACTTAGGTTGAGCATAGATTAAATTTCTGGTAAAAAGGAGAAGAAGAAAAGTACTTCAAAGTCAAACGCGTTTGACCATTACAAGAAAATTTGTTCAAAGTTAAACACATTTAGCCATTGACTTAGGTTGAGCACAGATTAAATTTGGAGCAGGTTTTGAAATGATAAGACACATGAATCAAATTTTCAAAAGATAAGCCTAGAAAGGACACATGGAAACCAGAGGACAAGAAACTGTGTTGTTTGTCAAATGGGGAGCAATTGACAATCATTTTGAACAAGAAACTGTGTTGTCTGTCAAATGGGGAGCAATTGACAATCATTTTGAAGTAGAAACGAGAAAATAAAAATGGGAAGCAATCATTCTGAAGTAGAAACTAGAAAATAATAAGAAATTACAGTTTCAAAAAGAAAGGTATGGCGTTAAAACCAAACAAAACATGGTTATGCTTCCTTAATTCCACTTCGTCATTGACTTCTTGTCAAAGGGAGAAAAATAAAAGTACTTCAAAGTCAAACACTTTTGACCATTACAAGAAATTTTGTTCAAAGTTAAACACATTTAGCCATTGACTTATGTTGAGCATAGATTAAATTTGGAGCAGGTTTTGAAATGATAAGACACATGAATCAAATTTTCAAAAGATAAGCCTAGAAAGGAAACATGGAAACCAGAGGACAAGAAACTGTGTTGTCTATCAAACTGTGATGTTCATGTGTTGTCTATCAAACTGTGATGTTCATGTTCATTTTAATTTACAGTTTCATTTTTATTTAGTCACAGTAATCAGTGAGGTGTGATGGTTTTTATTACTCATGGTGATCAGTGAGACATGATGCCACTGATAGCATTGAGCAAATCCAGTTTTTAGTAGAATAATAATAAAAAATTACAGCGTCATGGCATCAAAACCAAACAAAACAGGGCTGTGCTTCCTTAATTCTACTATTCCACTATAGTCTGAACTGGATAGTGAAGTGAATTTTTTAGTTAAGGTAAAAGAAAAATTATAACAACTAAAGCTCCGATAAAATTAAAAAGTTGTTTTATGTTAGGCTTCACGACAGTTACCTATCCTTTGGAATCTTCCTAGATATAGCTTGCATATAGCCTGCAGGTTTCTATAGTGATCCAGGATTAAAACACTTTTCTACAGTGATCCCAGATCCCGGATTAAAACACTGGACGCTGAGGAATCACATTATATGCAGTGATCCCGGATCCCGGATTAAAACACTGGACGCTGAGGAATCACATTATATGCAGGCTTTTATAGTGATCCGAGATTAATGAGTTAATCCATAAAGATGGGAGAGTAGAGTTAATATAGAGATAATATATCATTGAGAATATATATAAATATATAATTAATGCATATGATGGTGTGCAGTTGTAAGAATTAAATACATGAATTTGGAATTTCTTTTCTTATTTATTAGAATGGAGCTCTGGATTTTAACTGAGCAGACATGACAAATGCAGTAAAAGTGAAGGGACGGAAACTGTGCAGAAGCACAAAACCCAACAATTGGTTGACTAAACTAACATGTCATACCGCACCGTTTGCCAGACTGGGAAAGTTCTGAGTGTGATATAATAGTCTATCACGCTGCAACGTAATGTATTTTCAGATGCAATGGTTTTTTTTAGTAAATATTTTTCGGTGTTTTCAGTTCCATCTGTTTTGGACCGGGAGCTTCGTGTGGTGCTTGAATTGGCCAGTGATGCCGAACTTTGTGAGCTCTGTGATATTTTATATGGCCAAAGGTCAGTTATACTGCATTAATTTTGTTTTTATGCTGAAGCAAGTGAATGTACATGACTCTTTTTCGTCTTGGTCCAGGGTCTTGTGAGACCTTATCTGGATTTATCTAGCAGGGTTTTGCAATTTTCTCTGTTTTTAAGTATGGGAAAAATGTGAGTACATATATTTGCTGTAATGATTAGAGGGTGTTATTTGTATGGGATTTTTTTGTTGGAACACAATATAGGTCAAATACTGGTCTGCAACGAGCAATGGGGGAGTAGGGTTTCAATCACTAAAGGGTAGTAACTGAAAGAATTAAGAAGTGGTGGAAAAAGGCCTGAAGCCAGCCCAGTTATATTCACATAATGATGTACAGCAAATAGTACAATAATCATAAGTGCTGCTACACTATCTATTAGTTCTATGACGTCCAATCTAGGCTCTGGGACAAGAGCTCTTCAACAGACTCTCAGAAGAATGACAACCTGTCAGGACGATGTCGAGAAGAGGTTCAAGACCTTACCAATCTAATAGCCAAAGAAGTATGAATCTCTAACTGTCATTTCCAGCCCTCAGTAGGCTAGAAAACAAGATTGAAATGATCCACCTGGAAGAGTCGAGATGCGATGGGCCACATAGGGCCTATTACTTGCACCGCCAGAAAACTGAACAGAAGAAACAAATGATGCACCTGATGGGTATGTCTGAGTACATCCCTAAAGGGGCTGAGATTTGTGCCCTAACACTTTCCTTATAAAAAATGCTAAGCATCTCTGATCTGGTTATGGGAAAAAAGTAGTGAGGGAGACTCTCAAGTTCCCGTAGAAGGTGGCAGCACTTCCCTTCAATTGTGTAATAGAGGGACATCATAAGAGATAAGACCTTCCTGTAATGCTTATCATATTGTTACGAATTGGGTGACAGACAAACCTATATAGCAAAAATGTGTTGAACAGATTTTAGCACTTGGAAACCTAGTGAAACCAATAAACCAACTCTTTTAAAAGACTTGGGGTGAACATGCAAGAAATGTGCAGGTGAAACCATAGACCCTAATTCCCTTAGTTACTCTATCTGGAAAAAAAGAAAAATAAAAGTACCAGTGGGGCCTTATACATGTGGGCCTTATAGATGTTGATTGACACATGGACAGAAAAATACAAGCCTAATAGTTAAATAAGAACACAACTAAACACCTGAAAAACCTGGATCACTTCTAGATCTTCTGGTTATCCAAACATGCTCGGAAAAGAAACATTTAAATACCTGATAGAAAGAATATGAATTCTGGAAGATTGGTGGACAAGGCCATTTTGCTCCCTTCTATTTCCATCTCTTGCCACGCACCATTCCAAAACCCATCAGAAATAAGAATTCCATCTCCATTCTATTCATTTCTTCGCTGCTCACGCTTCCTACTCGCGTAATACGAATTCCTATAATTTCTGTTCACAAAATCAAAACCGATATTAAAATCTTGAGACTGATGAAAATAATGGGATTTATAAAACTGCTGAAAAACGGGAAATAGAGAACGTAGATGGTAATTAAAGTATTGAATTCGAGAATTCGCTTACAGGTGTTCGAGGAACATGACGGTGGTGATGAGCAGCCTGTTCCTATAATTTCTGTTCACGAAATCAAAACCGATATTAAAATCTTGAGACTCATGAAAATAATGGAATTTATAAAACTGCTGAAAAACAGGAAATAGAGAACGCAGATGGTAACTAAGTATTGAATTAGAGAATTCGCTTACAGGTCTTCGAGGAAAATGACGGTGGTGATGAGCAGTCTGCGAGGAAAATGACGGTGGTGATGAGCAGTCTGTGGACATTCACAGACGTAATGCGGATTTGCGGATGGAATTGAATGAGGCCGTCGATGTAAGCATAGGTTGACATACTTCTCCAGCCCTCTCCAGATGCCGCTCTATAGAGATGTCTGGCACCTGCCTCTGGAAAATCCCTTTTAGAGCAGCAGCATTGGTTTATTTACAGAGATATACAGAATGCTAAGGGTACTGCCCTAGGTAGACAACTCCTTCACAACTACAAATGGAGCGAGCAGGATTTCAGGGTGGTTCCTGTCCGAATCCTTAAAGGCATTAAGAGCCCAGGGTTGAGATGAATAGCGGTAGCTGCATGTTTTAAGCGCACAGAGCCACACCTGTTCCAAATGTGCCAGATCACTTAAAAAAGAGAACTGAAAAGCTTGCCAAATCTCCCATTTAAAACTTACAGCGAAAAAAATATGCCATCTTTCTTTTAATCCCATCTTTTTAGGTAATCATTAATATTTTAATACAATCTTTTAATTTAAAACTTACAGGGAAAAAAGCAAGCCATCTTTTAAGTAATCATTAATACTTTAATACATTTTTTTAATTAAAGATTAATACGTTGAATTTATGGAATCTTTGTTCGATGAAGCATGTTTTAAGCTCACAACAAAAGTCACACCTGTTACAAATGTGCAAAAAACGAAAAAGCTCGTCAAAAAACTTACAGCCAAAAAAAGCATGTCATCTTTTAGGTAATTATTAATATTTTAATACAATTTTTTAATTCAAAATTGGGGAAAGGGAACACCGAAGGCGTTTATGTTTTTTTTCGAGGATTGGGTAAATCTGAATGGATGTATGATGGGGTGTGCTGTGGAGGGTAGTTAAATACATGTTTATTATTAAATTAATTTTAAATTAAATTAATCTTAAGTTAAATACTAGAGCTTTCCACATTAATATTGTGGTGATATAAAGAGGTTATTTTAAGGATTATTGGATTAGAGTTTCATTATTATGTATTGATATTTTTGTGAGTCAGATGTATAATTTAATTAAAGGTTGAAAAGGAGTGGTTCATGTGAGATCTATAGTCTAAAGTGTACAAGAGAGTCATCACCTCAACAATTGGCAAGAGTCGTGACTCATTGGCTCGCAATGACAAGATGTCAAAAATAGGGTTCCAACCACAATTCATATGAAATTCATTCTTAAAAGGATAATGAGAAACCTTCTAATTGAGTTAACTATTGAAGCACCAAATTTCTCAGGTACTCTTTATATTATTTCTTATTGTAATCAAACTATTCACAGAATTTCATATAGAATATTCAGGACATGAATAATTGAATAGATTCATGCCTCTTGTATTTGTTATAAAAGTATTAATTTAGTATGAGAAAAAATGCTATGAATAACTATGTTTGTGGGCTCACAATCAAGTTATTTGGTCAAATTGTACTTGAGACACATTCTAGGATACATTGTTTTGTTGTTCAAACCTTTTCTGTTAAGGAACATTGAAGAAAGCAAAGGACCAATGAATGAAAGTAACTCTTTTCAATTGTAATTTTGCAATCATTTTTACTTTCTAATTTATCAAAAATGTTAAGAAATGATTGGTTTGTGAATAAGAGATAACACATCCATCTCGGAGTGAAAGGGTTTAAATTCTATAACAAAGCTCAATTTCTTCACTTATTCCATAAAGAAATATTTACCGTAGAGAAGTGCCCTTTGTGAAATAATGATACATATGTAATGATACACAAGTGTGGTGTTTGAGAGAGGATTTGTGCTTTCTTATAATTTCCAATACCACCACCCTAAATCTATACGTGTCACACTTCTCTATTACCCCTTATAATGTAAATATAAAATATATTTTTTTATTATAAAAAATTCTAAATAATAGTAATTTAAAAAGCAAGATGAAAGAACATAAATCCTGTGATAAAAAAAACTCATATTATGCAAATCACTCCACTATATTGATGTTAGATAGTGTTTACCTTGAAAGAGATTGTGAAGTCCAATGGTTCCTATGCATTGGAATGAAGGGGTCCATCGGATGTCAAGACACATTACTGATCATGAACAATTCTTCATCAAACTATAAAAACATCACACATACTCATGAAAACACTTTGATTCTATCTATTTGCTTAGTCAAAGAGTTCAAAAACCTCAATGAGCCTTGAAATACTATCATTGTTATGTTTTAATTATGAAAACAAGATTGAAAACTTGGTCATGTCCTTCTCAATTTCATATCTCACAATTGGACCAAAGAATTCATTTTACACAACACCGTAATATAATAAGTTCAATTGACATTAATACAATATTAAATTATGGATATTTAGACTTCATCTCAAATTACTAAAGTGAATAAGGAAAAGTATGTCCAAATCACTTGAAATGAAATTACATTAATGCACGTCTCCTTTCTTCTTGTGGTTCCCTGTCTCCCCTCTAGAAAAAAGCAAGGTTTTATTGGGTTTCCAGTCTTGGCTCTTTTCCATACTTTGACCATTTACTCCTCCTTGTTGTCTGATTTTTGGTATGCCACCTGGGTTCCCATCCCTGTATGCCATTGGTAACCTACAAACCTTTTCTAGCACTCTGCTCCTATGTAATACAATTGTTCTCCTCTCTTTCCTAAGAGCAAACTGTATTTTAGGCTCTCAACCTTCCCCTTGTGATACAGTTGACCTTAAATTAAATTCTTCATGTCTATGGAAGTTGGGATTCCTTGGCCTTTTTCTCTTATTCAGGTGGCAATGAAGATTCACAAAGAGACTTATTCAAGTTATGGGGGTCACCCTAAATGCTTTTTTTGCTCTCATCAAGAAGAGACCTTGAATTTGGATATCATGGAAACTAAAATGAAACTGCATGAATAGATGAACCGCATCATCATCCTAGTGGAAGAAATACAAGAGCTCAAAATCAACATGGCTCACTAGGCAAATGAAGTTGACACACTATGTCAGCAGATTGAAGCTCTTCAAACCCAAAATTCTTCCAAGACAAATACCAATGCTAAGTCTAGTGCCTCCAGTAGATGCAAAGGAACTCTTCTCCTAGACCTCAACAGGCCTTTAGTTGAGGATCCTAACTCTCTCTTGTGATGAGCTCAAAATTCAAATATGTTTTCCTTCTTGGGCAGTTTTGTAAATTGTTATCATATCAACACTCTGTTTTTGTATGTCTTCAAGTTAGGATTTTGGTATCAGTAGAAATTTCCTCTCTAGAGGATCAGTTTGTAAGAGAAATCATGTACTCCAATTCTCGAGTATATGCCACATCTAGGCACATATTTTAATACAATACTTATCACTTATGTGTTAAAAAAAAACACTTATCTCATTGAGTGTATTAAAAGTTATTTTCCTAGATTTATGAACACTATTAATTTGGAACTTTGATAAACACTACTAGTTTGGAACTTCATAAAGAAGTTTTACCAATGCATATTATTCCTTTTATTTATGAGTATTAATCTTGTTAAATAAAATGCAAAAATATGGCATAATCTTAACTTGAATGTTCAAAGCATAAATAATGATAATACTAAAGCTCACCATATGGTAGCAGTCAACTTATTTGAGAATATAACATAGAGTGGATTGACATGAAGAATGAAGTGTAGGTAATTTATTCATACCCTATCCTAAATATTGTGTTAAAGAATTTTGGATGAATAATAGGTGCACTATAGTAAATTTATGTTTTGAATATTTTAACAATTTAGTAATGCGATGAATGGGTATGTAGTTTTTTTTTAAATGATCTATATGTTCTCCTTCTTATTTTTATAATATAAATGGATTAATGGATAAGTAGTGTGATGTATATTATGAATGGTTATAACATGTAATATATCGTAAAAAATATATTCCCTAATTTTATTTGTCTATTATATTTATCAAAGATGTTTTTTAGGGAACAATTCCTAATCAAATTATAGTTTTTTTCACTTACATTCTATTGTACTCTCATTTTTCGTTTCCTAAGTATTACATCCTGGAGCAATGGGGTGTAGAACATATCAGAGAATAGACATGCTTTCAGAAAAATGGATGAGCACGTAAAAGTCAAAAACCTGGAACCCTGAAATCCTACTTCTCGTCATGAAACTAATTATAAAAGGCTCCAAGGACCAGAGATCAGAAATTTGTCAATTGTTGGAATCAGGGGCATCTGCTGATAGAACCCCGCAACAGAGAATGGAGGCCTAGCAATCCTGTATCCTAGTAACGCTTTGCTAACTTAATCCTCAAAAAAGTCGAGATTGCACCATTCAAAGTTAGGGACCAAGGATTTTCTCATTCGACACACAGATGGCAATGCACTATGGAGCAAAGATAATGTCAACAATTGCTCAATGGAAGTTGAACACATGCCCAACAATTTCGAAGTTTTCAGGAACATGAAGGACCTAGATATAAATGACATTTGGAACAATCATGGGTCGACACGTGGCTTAGCAAGCATCAATATTCTGCCATCCCAGTGGTAGACCCCAGAGGAGCAAGAACGCCATTTCTAATGGAATTCTAAAGGGAGTCAGGCTTCTAGGCTTTAGGGGGCCAGGGCGCTTGAGCTACCAGGTTACAGCTCAGTGGTGACAAACACTAGTTCCAACAAGGGGGAGCCGCCAAATGGCAGTGAATTTTCCACATGTCACAATTATCAACGAATAAAGAGTGGACATTTATTAAAAGGACAATTTCCCATCATAAAGCAATATCACTCGAAAGAGAGTTTCAACAGGTGGACAAACATGGCTTTTAAGCCAATTCTACCTCCCGAAAGGTCAAAGTCAACAAAGCAATATTTGTAGATCAACAATCATTATTAATTTTGGGGGCATGAGCCTTCACTCCAACTCCACCTAGGCACCCCACTAGGAAGATTAGAAGGGGCCGTCACATGTCAGGTCAACGTGCGAAGCACGTCAGCAGTGAGAACCGTTATCAAGCGAGCTTGTCAAGTAAGCACGAAAGTAAATTGATGTATCTCCTTTCCACCCTTGTCCTTCACCCAATCTAGTTCTACCACATGTATCCCCTGCACCATCTAAGTATGTTTCCTGCCTAAAATCCCCACGAACTAACCATTGTAACATGCACACTGATCATTGTGGCTAAAAAAAAACATTTTCTATTTAAAATGCTCTCATGCACAAGCCACTCCATCTTTTAGAACCTGAAGTCGCGAGCTATCCCTGACTGGAAACCCATATCGCAAGAGATTTGTTGCACCATCAACTTTCAACTTCCTCTGCTCGCCAGGTAATTCCTAGGTACCATGTTCCTATATAATTGGCAACCATGATTAAATTAAAAAAGGACTCATCAAAAATCTCTAAGCAACAACAACCAAAACCCTCGGGCCATTTCGAACCCCTCATGGACACCGAAGGGGAAATTCATGACCCCTTCTGCCCTCTAAATCTGTCTGACCTTTGTTTTGACTTTTATAGTTGTTCTCTGAACAAAGAAGACCCCTTTTGTGTTATTAAGTCTGGGTTGTGTGAAAATTTGGAAGCCCAAATTTCTACTGCAACAACTGATTATGTTTCTTCTATTTTTTAATTACTGAACAAAATTGTTTATTGTTTCCTATAGTAAACATCGAAACTAATACACTGCAACCTTCATCATTTAAATAAAATGCGGAAACAAGAAAGAAATACAACACATCTACACAGTTATTTTTGGACAAATGTCCCTGGAAAAACTTAGTGTGGGAAAATCGGTGCAGTAGCTGAGGGTTTTATTATTATGCAGTAGTCAATATGAGTACAATTTGTTGTATGCCCAACTGGCTATCCTATACAGAGAGAAACTGGACAAAACAAGTAGTGAGATGCTCTCACCCTATCCCTGGAAGAATCTAACTCTGATCCCACTGGAATAGAGGCTTTATGTCCCTTTTGTGCAAAACTGCATCAACCCCACGTAGTCTCTGTGTCACCTCTACCAGGGACTGCGCTTCTCCTCCTTCTAACCCTCTGCTGACCAGAAACTTTAATTTCCAACCTCCTGGTCTCGCACCCCAAATCCTAGCTTCTGAAACTCGATGTCCTCAGCAGACATTCGATCTCCCTCTAGGCTTTGCACTGTCATTGCGTGGGTCAACGTCAGCCTCTCTCTAGACGTCGTTCTATCCTCTCTACCTTGTACTCTCTGACCTAGGAAAACTCCCTATCGGATACTATCCATGTTCCTCACTACAAAATATCACTTCGACTTTCTCTCTGACAGCTGCTCTATTTCATAAATTTGATCTTTTGATCTCCACTTGTTGTATCTTCCAAATACCCATCAAGCTTCCTCTTATAATCCTTCTGTTGAGAACCAACAACCCATATTAGATTCTAATTAATGGCTTATATCATTTTTGGCCTGATCCTCGTCTTATTCTAGAAGTTTCACCCATAGTTAGACTAATACTCTTTAATTATTTTAATTTCCTAAGTTTAGACTTAGGCACCCATTAAAAATAAATAATTGTTTTAATAAAACTGTCTTCAAGTGGAATTTCCCAAAACGATTTCTAAGTATTGTAGAATGCATGTGTCTAAGCCTCCCTACAAATCTTGAGACGTAGAACACATTTGAGGCATCAACTCCACGCAGTCTCTATGTCACCTTTGCTAGGGACTGCGCTTCTCCTCCTTCTAACCCTCTGCTGACCAAAAACTTTAATTTCCAACCTCCCAGTCTCACACCCCAAATCCTGGCTTCTGAAACTCGATTTCCTCGACATGCATTCGATCTCCCTCTAGGCTCTGCACTGTCACTGCGTGGGTCAACGTCAGCCTCTCCCTAGATGTTGTTTTGTCCTCTCTACCTTGTACTGTCTGACCTAGGAAAACTCCCTATCGGATACTACCCCTGCTCCTCACTGCAAAATATCACTTCGAATTTCTCTCTGACAGCTGCTCTGTTTCATAAATTTAATCTTTTGATCTCCACTTGTTGTATCTTCCAAATGTCCATCAAGCCTCCTCTTATAATCCTTATGTTGAGAACCAACGCCCCATATTAGATTCTAATTAATGGCTCAAATCATTTTTGGCTTGATCCTCGTCTTATTCTAGAAGTTTCACCCACAATTAGACTAATATCCATTAATTATTTTAATTTCCTAAGTTTAGACTTAGGCACCCATTAAAAATAATTAATTATTTTAATAAAATTGTTTCCAGGTGGAATTTCCCAAAACGATTTCTGGGTATTGTAGAATGCATGTGTCTAAGCCTCCCTACAAATCTTGAGACTTAGAACACATCCGATGCTACCAGAAATCAACACTCCCTCTTAGCGAGGAATGTGATCTAGCAATGCAACTTGTTGAAGCATCACTTTGTTCTGTAACATCTCCTTCTGCAACGTTGATGTCTGACATCCTGTCCACCAACTACTGCGCAAATGTTGCATCTGTACTACTACTAACCCTACCACTATCAACATTACATCCCTACTGCAACTCCCTCTCAATTCTGCATCTGTGTTGCTACTGGCACTAGCACTGTCAATACTGCATCTGCATTGCAATCTCCTCCAACTGTTGTTGCTACTGCATCAGCAATGGAAAAGCATCCCAAATTACTGAACAAGTGTTCAGTATGATGCATCTCATTTCTGGAGTTCTGATTGTTGCTAGTCTCTACATTGACCCTCTAAAGTCTATGCGTTGCTGCTGACTCTGCTCTATGCCAATTTCACTATTGTCAACTCTAGCTCTGTGCTGCTCAGTCTATGGAGCTCCTAGCCACTGCAACTGTTACTCTGACACTGCTTTGTACCAACTGACACTGGTCCATCTTGCTACTATTAATTTGGGCTCTCATAGCACGATATTGATCCGAGAGGTGGGCTCCTCAAGGATCCCGCCCAACTGTAGTCCTTTCGAACTAGAGTTCTAGATTGCCCCACCTCCCTCCTGAAGATGCCTGGGCTACCATGGAAAACTCCTCCTCCTCGATCTTCACGGATGCAATCTTCAGATCATGCTTCTCATCTTTGTCCTTCTTCCTAAGAGGAAATTGTGTTGCGTAGTCACTTAATTCACCACACCTTAAGCATTTGATCTTTGAAACCTCTTTCTTCTTCTTCTGTTGCTCCTGATGCCTCTTGGATGTGAGGGATGCATTCTATTCCTCCTCCTTGGGCTTCGACCCACTGTTGTTGCTTTTGTCAAGTTTACACTTTACCAAGTCTCTCCTCGGCTCCTCTTGCTTAAGAGCTGCCCACATTCCATCCCAGTTTAGCAAAGGTGCCCTACCCAAGATGCTCTGGACAAAAACTTACCACTCCTCATAAACTGAATTCAGGGCCAGTCTAACCATCTCGAAACCTTGAGGTGTTGAACTCATAGTTGCTATCTCATCTCAGGTCTCTTGAAGCTTAGTGAGGAATGGATCAATGCATTCCCCCTTCTGCATTTGCATAGATCTCATATTTTTCTCCAAGTACATCTTTCGTTGCTCGGAAGATCCCTGATATAACATCAACAAAGCATACCACATCTCCTTGGTAGTTTCTTTGTTAGTGATCTGACAAACTATATGATCCTTCACTCCTTCGAGGATCATTCTCTTGTTCTTCTCCATTTCTCCCTTGTACTTCTTGAGCGGATCTGGATCTGCGGGCTCAGCTACCACGTTGTCGATGTAGATCCTTAGAAAATGCTCATCTAGAAGGAACGACATCCTTTCCTTCCAGATCACGTAGTTGGATGCCCCATCCAACCTATCCTGATCTCTCAATCCACTGGCTACCATCTTTGCCAATCGAAAAAGTCGAATGACCTCCTCTCTTTTGTTGTTGCTCAACAAATGAGAATTCGAATTCCCTGGCTAGGAATTCTCTGAGGAAGAAATTCCCTCAAGTGTCTCTTCTTCCCCATGACGTCTTTCTGTCCGGCAGCTGCCTACAGAAAACTACGTCACACCATAAACCCCTCTTCGTTGAAGCTTTTGTTGCACTACTCCCTCTGCCGCTGACAAATCTCGATCTGGAAATCCTACCTCTTTGTCGACTCACCTGGCATGAACTGTGCAATCCCTTCGGGAATTCAAATTACTGCCTCTGCAAGAAATTCAAACTCCTTTCTTCCTTCAGCGTTGGGCTCTTCCAGCAATGCTCTCGTGTTTCACTTGCAACTCTAATACCATGTAAAAATTTGGAAGCCCAAATTTCCACTGCAACAACTGATTATGCTTCTATTTGTTAATTACTAAACAAAATTATTTATTGTTTCCTACAATAAACATCAAAACTAATACACTGCAGCCTTCACCATTTAAATAAAATGTGGAAACAAGAAACTGAACAAGAAAGAAATACAACACATCTACACAGTTATTTTTGGACAAATGACCCCGGAAAAACCTAGTGTGGGAAAACCGATGCAACAACTATGCGTTTTATTATTATGCAGTAGTAATTATGAGTACAATTCATTGGATGCCCAACTGGTTATCCTATACAGAGAGAAACTAGACATAACAAGTAGTGAGATGCTCTCACCCTGTCCTTGGAAGAATCTGACTCTGATCTTGCTGGAATAGAGACTTTGCATCCCTTCTATGTCATCTTTTGCACAAAACTGCGTCAACCCCACGCAGTCTTTGGGTCACCTCTTCTAGGGACTGCGTTGCTCCTCCTTCTAGCCCTCTGCTGACCAGAAACTTTGATTTCCAGCCTCCCAATCTCACACCCCGACTCCTGGCTTCTGAAACTTGATTTCCTCAATAGGAATTTGATCTCCCTCTAGGCTTTGTGCTGCCACTACATGGGCAAGCATTAGCCTCTCTCTGGATGTCATTTTTTCCTCTCCGCCTTGTACTCTATGGCCCAGGAAAACTCCCCATCAGATATTATCCCTACGCCTCATTGCAAAAGGTGACTTCGAATTTCTCTCTGGCAACTACTCTTCTTCAGAAATTCGATCTTCTGATCTCCACTTGATATCTTTCGAATGCCCATCAAGCCTCCTCTTATAATCCTTCTGTTGAGAACCAACGACCCAGATTAGATTCTAATCAATAACTCAGATAATTTTTGGCTTAATCCTCGTCTTCTTCTAGAAGTTTCACCTTCAGTTAGATTAATACCCTTTAATTATTTTAATTTCCTAAGTTTAGACTTAGGCACCCATTAGAAATAATTAATTATTTTAATAAAACTCTCTCCAGGTGGAATTTCACAAAACGATTTCTGGGCATTGTAGAATGCATGTCTATAAGACTCCTTGCAAATTTTGAGACTTAGAGCACATCTGATGCTAGCAGAAATCAACAGGTTGTACCACCTCATCACCCACACAGTGTACCATTTCCCATAATTCATACACTGGCTAATGGCTACATTCGTGAAGGAGAAAAATTGTTGTATTTCCTCCACCGAGGAGAAAATTTTGGAAGTCACCCCTGAATTAATTCATGACGCCTTCCTTTCTCCAAAAACACCAAAGCCAAATTTTTTTACAGAGACTACACTCTCGTATGAATATGTTAGGCTCTCAGTTGGAGAGAAACAATTCTTTCACCAGTTAATTATGGCCACCAATGCCCAATTGCCCAACGCTCATAAACCCTTCCTGTCGCCCTATTTTTAGAAACTGTGCAACCTATCCTTTCTGTTATCCTATGGCTATTTGGGGATGATGATACGGTAAACGTTTGCAAAGGATTCTTAAGGATTTTACATAAAATGAAGTCAGATGTTACCCTTGATATACCCTCTTTCCTGGCCTAAGTATTCAAATTCCAATGTGAACAATTTCACCTTGCTTCCTCCTTCAATTATTACTCTATATTTGTTTTTTTTCTTCTATACTCATAGGGAAGAATTCGAGTACCTAGGCCTCAATGTCATGGAATCCCATAAACAAAGGAAATTTGTGGTGGACTGGGATAGTACTCTGAAGAAAAAGCCTGATAATGAAGGATTTACTCATTTTATCTCTACATTCATGGCCACTGGTTACAAAATTATCAATGGAGACTCCCCTCCTAGAATCTTACCCCAGCATAAAAGGATCCTTCAGCTCAACAAAGATACTACGATGGGTGACTAGTATTTGTTCGAAGATTATACTGAAATCCGAGTATATGGATCTAAATTGCCTCCCTATCAATTGCCCATATTTATGCCCATGAGAATTTTTGCTTTGGAATTCATCACACAAAGCTTAAATACATACCAGATCCATTTTGTCCAAGCCAAAAAGAGTCTTATGTTTAAACTTCCCATGACAGTGGGCCCATCCATTGTGAACTGTAGGTAGGAGTTCCAACATGTGGAAATTATGTTGAAGCAATTGAGTTTTGAACTTAGAGAAGTATGGCATTATGATCCTCATGGGATTATTTCTAATAAGAGAAAGGACATAAATGATTTTGCTTATGAGCATGAGTTTAGGCCAGAATTAGAATGGAAGGCTAACTCTTATTCATGGCCTATCAACACAGAGATGGAGATTGAGACTTCAAGCGTTAAAGAAAAGACTCAAAAAAGTAGCATCGATGAGGCAGGGGATACTAAAATGGAGGATGCATCCTCAGCTAAGAAAGAAAAAATTCAAGAGCAGACAAAAGAAGAAATCGAGGTGAAATTGACTACAGAGAGGTTGAATCAACCTGGCCTCTAGGTATAGCTAGAGGACCCCATGTTCTACTGAAGTGGAAATCTTGGGTTATGTGGGGGACACATCAGTAGTAGGTCCTAAATGGGAGGAAGGGAAGCTAATAAACTAAAGAAACAAAAAAAATTGGGATGAAATCTCATCACAATTTTTATCCCACTTAGTACCATATCAGGCTGGGCTCTTGAATGCGATGGACCTGGAAAGAAGAAAAATAAAATTCTCCCTATATCATCCCTTAGTGCAGACCCTCCCCTCTGGACTAGAGTTCAAAACTGTGGACTTGTCTTTCGACATGACTAGTTTCCCTTTACAGGACAATATTAACTTACATAAGCAGGTAGGGGAGATGTTATATAGCAATTTAAGCAAGGGATCCTTGACTGTTAGCAAGGCCGAGAAGTTGTTAGAGAAATAAACTACTTAGGTAAAACAAGAAAGAGCGAACTTGAGAGCCCTTCATCTCCAAAATGAAAACTACAAAGAATTGATCATTAAGATGGGAGTGGATCCTAATGACAAAGCCATTGTAGAGGTTATTATCAAGGATCACATTAAAAAATACAATCAGTGAGCTAACAACTTAAAATGCTTGTTGTAGAGCATGTGAAGACAAGGGAATTAGCTCAAGTTGAAAATGAGAAAGAAATCATGGCCAAAGAACTAATTCAGAGGAATGATGATGCAGTAAGCCTAAAAGTGTGGGTGACAGAGCTACAACAACAGATAGTCCTATGTTTGTGTCGTAGTTGTACTAGACAACCCTTAAAATCCCACTGAGCAGCTAACCAAAGCTCTCACAGAACTGCATTTGTCGGAAAATGAGTGGAAGAAGGTTCAAATCGACTTGGACAACATCAAACACACACTAGAAAATAAGGAAAAACAACTCCAATCCACTTAGCAAAATGTAGATCAAATAAACAACAAATATCAGGCAATGCAGGATGAGATCAAAGTGTTGAAGAGCAAATTGAAGGGTAATATGGCCCTAATTGAAGGAAAACAGATAATATGGGAAGAAATCATCTCGGAAATGAAAAAACAATGGGAACATCTAAAATTAGTTACAAAGCAGAAGGTTGCATAAAAGCCATTGAGTTCTTCGTCTAGAAAGCTAAAGAGGAGAATGTTAAGAAGGTTGGCGTTGCTGAGAGAATTATCAAACTCCTAAATGAAAAATTAGTTGATGAATTAAGGGTGATAAACATCATTAACAGGATTGGTGTAATCATGGAAATCACCAATGTGATTCAAAAGAAAGAAGCGAGGGATAGGGTTGAAGCATTTGTGGGTGAGATGGAAAGGGCAATTGCAACCTTTCAACTCTAACTTTGAACAAAGGGTTGGAGCAGGCTTACCGAGTTGTTGGGATTTTAAAGGGAAACTGCTACCCTGAGAGAAATATGAACAATTATTAATAGAGGTCAAAATAAAGGTGGATTACTCATGCGAGAAAACTATCACTCTCAAGGGAAGTACCATTGTAAACTATTTGCAAAGGGACTTCCAACTATTGTGGCTAGTAAAAAACCATGTTCGTTGATAAGTCAAACTACACGAAGCTCACAAACCTGAGGATTACTTATAGTACCCTTATTCATATTTCCATACCAAACCCAGTTATATGGTGAAGGTGTGACCAGCTGGTCAACCCACCGTGAATTAAGGTGGTGGAACTGAGACTTACTCCAAAGGATCAAGTGAGCCATATTTGAGGATCTCTCTTAATTTGAAAATCATAGCATATCTCTTCCATTTTGGAAATTTGTACATATTTTATTTTCAAGAAGGTATCAAGTTGTTATGTAATGATTAGAGTAGTTAGGCATACAACATGCTTGCACAACTAATTAGTTTAGCCAGTTGTCACACTAGAAGATATTTTTGTAACTATTTTTGTCATGGCTCTCGCTATAAGAGGGAAGAGGGAACTCATTTGAAGGGTTTGATTTTCTATTCAAGGGACCAATATTTATGCAAATTTTGGCAAGTTTATGAGACAAAAAAGCATGTATGTTGTTCTAAAAGTCTAATGAAGAAGTTTGTGGTGATTCCAAGCATTGTTATGTGGATATGTGTTCTTCTCTCCATGTATCATTTTCATATGTGTTTCTTTCCTCTTAGAAATATTGTAATTGTAACTACTGGAAATAAATATTTTATGTCATGTTTTGGCAGATGGTACTAGCGAGCCCTGGTATTGCACCAAGAATGTTGCAAATCCCAAGGGCTCTTCAACTCAAATTATCAACCCGAACTCCAAGGTGAAAGTGTTATAAGCACATCAGATAGGATTCCACTAATGCCACCCTCAGTTATGACATTAGATCAAAAAGTGCTCAGAGACCCTTCCTCCTACTGAATTAGAATGAAAGCTTGCTGATAAAGGTACAATTGGAAATTTCTTCTAGCTATGAAAATAGAAATGTCATTGACTCAACTTGTAAATTCTAACTAATCAATTCATGAAAGGAAAAAGGCTAATCTACTTGTAGAAATAAAGCTACGTTATCTTGCAGAATTCATCAAATTACCTCATCTACTTGCAAAAAGGAAGCTAATTTATCTTTCATAATTCATCAAACTACCAATTAGAATTACATGTACCATCTACCTAGTTCACACTTTCTCATAAATCAATAACCTACTTGCATGATAAAGAAATTAACTCTACTCTATTTTTAGAGTGAAGAAAAGGAAGGGTTGGAGTGGCCTAGGAGCTTTCCTTGATCATAAAACCACATCTGGGGGTCATTATGCATCTATGCTTAAGTCAAAGTTGCAGTGGGGATCCAAACTAATGAAGGAAAATGTTGTTATAGGTTTGCTACAGGCGATTGCTACAGGAGGCTTGTAATGCTATAGGGAGACCTATAATGTTACATGAGGGCATCTGAGTGGTTTTTGAAGGTGAAAACGTTGTCTTGAGGATATGGGGAGGTGGATGGAAGTTGAAGCAAATGGAAGGAGGTTGGTTTGAGCCCCTAGCCAAGATTAGGACCTCTCGGAGGCCTGTCTTGCATTAGGATGAGTGTTCTCGGTGTACTAGGAAGAATGGCTTATAAAATAGGGTTTTGGGACAGGGTTTGGAAGTGGAAGAAGATGAAGGAGCTTAGGATGGAAGTGATGGTGCCCTTCCCTACAGATCAACCAACCCTGCAATCAATCACATGCACGCATCCGTTAATCATTAACAAAATGAAATAACTTATGATGGAAAAGATGAGTTGAATTTAAATAACATCCAATTCATGCAATACCATTGATCTAATCACTAAATTGACTTCTAAGCTACAAAAAGAAAATGTAAAATAGGACAACTAACACTAATCTATTTCCATGAAATCATAAACACAATCTTTTTTGGTTTTGGTTGTGAATCCTTCCACTCATTCTCCCACAAGAGAGGTGATGTAGAGGCTTCAACCATGAGATTTTATAGATTAATCTCTACTGAAATGTAAGAAACTATGAACTTCCTTGAATCAAGAAGAAACATAAGTACAAGAAGAGGGACCAAAGCCTTTGGATTGGGCCCAAACCTAAGGGTCTCAGCCCTCTTAAACTAACTTAGATGCAACTTAAAATCCAACTTCTCATTATCAAAAAGTGCAGGTCTAATACATCACATAAATGTTGAAAATAAAAATGTCAAGCTTGAAGCTAAATAACTATACCTAGCTGAACAAAAACTTTGAATCCTAATGATCTCTTATTCTAGTTTATTTATACAAAAAGGTAGCTGAAGCTGCTCCCTCAAAATTGGGAGTGGTTCCCTCCATGATCTCAAAAATGGTGGATCTTGTCCCTCTTGATCTTCACTTGGACTAGGAGTCACTTGGCTGCCAATGAACTCGAACAGGTGAGAGAGTATATGGTGATCCCAAGCCGAGTTTAGGGAGTTAAGGAGGTCGAGAAACCCCCTAGATTCTCTCCTAGTTGTCTCCATTAAGCCCTTTCATAGTAATAGCCTGAAAAATGCTGCATTTTTCTGCAATTAAACCACATTAGGCCACATACTATGACAAACACCTTTTACTCCTCTTACTAAGCATAATATAACAAAAAATGTAAATTAATGTAAGAGAATGATAGTTTTAAGACTAGAGGATGGCATATTGATCTTCACAATGTACCTATTTATGGGACTCATCATCACCCCCCTGTTGAAGGTGTTCACTGTTGCTCATCCTCTGAGAAACTCAGTCATCCATGTGCAGCTCTTTCATGACCATGGTGGCCTCCCTAACATCCCAAGGC
Source organism: Pinus taeda (assembly GCA_000404065.3). Lineage (NCBI taxonomy): Eukaryota > Viridiplantae > Streptophyta > Pinopsida > Pinales > Pinaceae > Pinus > Pinus taeda. The sequence goes on from APFE030625968.1 coordinate 27,162, forward strand.
TCGTCAAATGGTGTGCCCTCTTGGGGGTAAAAACCTACATTCCTCTCTGTCTCTCTCCACTCCCTCTGCTCTCCTGCTTCATCTATTCCTTCTTGTAAGCCTAACAGCAAGGTTGTACTGATCTTGAGTCTTATCCACCTGATTTTCATCCCTGCATGATCCTCTTTTACAATGGTGTTTTTTCCAAGGCATACCTTAGCCTTTCAGGAGAGTGATATTCTCTTATATGTAGACTGTGGGGTAAGGCATGCCATCTCCTCTGGCAAGCTTGCATACTTTTTGTTCCCAACATCCTGAATGTGTCTTCAAAGTGTAGAATGGTTGTCTCTTGGGTAGCAATGTATTTGGGTGCTAAAGCAACATCATTGGAGATGAGCCCATGATTGCTATTGGCAACCTTTGGGCTCACTAGCTCTACCCTGATATACAATGGTTCATTTTCCTCCTTTACCATTACCCTTTTCACTCTCAGCTCTTGTCTCCTCATGAGTCATGCAAGATGTGAAACTTATCAGTTGTATATCTCCCATTCTTAAATTGGGATCCCAAAAATTCATATTTTTCAAAGTGAGGTTGGGCATGTAAAATTCAACCAATTTTTCTCTGTCTTCCATGTTAGTTTGGTTGCAAAATTCAATGAACTTCCTGTAGTCTTGAAAAGGCAGAGATCCATATTTTTCCAAAGTTTTGATTTGGAACTGTAGCCACTATTCTTTGATAAATAGGGCATAAGGCTTTGATGGTTTTCTGCATTGTAGTGCTTCCATGGAGAGACTTTCCATGGTGGATTTTTATGTTTCTCTCTCTTGCAACTTCTCTCTCAACCTCATGTTTTCTGCCTGTAGTTGCTCCTTCATTATAGACTCTCTCATTCTCAACTCACTTAATTATTTTCTCATTTCAATGACATTTTATTCCATTAGGCCTACATCCTCTACCTTCTTAGATTTAGCAATTTTCATCCACATGTGGGTTCTACCTCTCTCTATCTCCAACTCATAAAGGAGTGGGATTGAAATTTTTTTAGGGATAATTCTTCCTCCTTCAATGAATTTGTAGTAGGAGCTCAAGCTAGGTTGTGGGCTAGGTTCTTGGATCTATTGTAGATCTTTTCCAACAATATTTGAGGTGGTGGCTTCCTCTTGTGAGTCTTTCTTGTGCTCCTATATCTTCCCCTATCCTGCATGTAGCATACTCTTCCCCTCCTATAGCAAACCCTGTCTCTCCTGTAGCAAACACCAATCCTCCTGTAGCTTCTCTTTTTTCTCTTCCTCAAAGGTAGATTGTGTCCTTGTCTTCTCGAAGATGACTGACCTAATGGTAGGCCTACTCATGGGTGTTATGGGTGACTTGGTTTTGGTTTTAGGAGGAGTGACCTCCTCAAATTTTCCCTCATTGGGTCCTATTTCTTCCTTTTTGCTTGGTGACTCATCAATAATTATGGGAACCCTTGTAGGAGTTTGTGGCTTCCCTTGTCTAATTGTAATGCTCTTCCTGGTTCTAAAATACATTTGACTTTGTCTTGATTGCTTCCTCTTGTGCTTGATAGGAGTTCCCAATGTTTCTAAGTTTGCAACTACTTCTTGTTCAATGTCTTATGGTCCTTGGGGTTGAGGAGTCTCCTCATGGTTTATTCTTTCTTCTCCTTTATTCTCCTCCTCTTCTCCTTTCATCTCTGCTTCTCCTTCCTCTGTCTCTGTTGCCTCTTTTTCATCTGTTTGTCTTTCTTCTTCTTCTGTTCTTGCTGCCTCTTCCTCTTTTGTATTTACTCCTTCTTCTTCCTATGTTTTTGCTTCTCCCCCTTCAACACTAGAGGCTGGAGTCTCTCCTGGTGTGAGTGCTTGTGTTTCTATGAAAGTCTCCCTATCCATGTCCACAAATTTGTTCCATATGATAGGGAATCTCGAGTGATTCAGAGCATCTACCACTATCAATTTGATGAGGTCATGGTGAGCTAAATGTTGTTGTTTTCCTTCCCTTACCCTCTAACTCATCTCCATGATTGATTGCAGAAGGAAATAAGGGACACCAAGTCTTTGAGAAAGGGGTATTTCTTCCTTGAATCTCAGCTCCTAGAGAACCCTGAAGGGGTAGGCATAAACCACACTTAATATCCCTTCACAAGATATATATTTAAGTACATGGTAAGCTACCTCATCCCAAGGATAAGACAAACTTTCTCTTCTCACTCCATTCTTTTCTTCTACAAGCTTCTCTTTTGTAAGGAAGAAGTTTTTCCTAGCTGTGACACTTACTTACTTGTCTACTTTGCTCCATCTAATTCCTAGAGGCAAGATGGTCACTCTGTTGATGGTTTCAAGAATGAGAGAGATGGCTAACCCTCTAACAACAGTTGTGGCACTATCTTCCTCCTGAGAGTGTAATGCCATGGAAAATTCATGGGAAAGATCATCATCATAACCCTTTAGCATCTTAAAGAAACCCAACCACTGGTGGTTTCTAAAGATGTCAACTACATGAGGGTGTTGGTATATTCTCCTCGTGTCTGAGGGTTCCCTTCTATTAAATCCTCCCCCCATCTCTTCTCTATTAATCCTTGATGCTATTTAGGTCTGGAATTCAAGAAAATTCAAACAGTCTCAGTGGTAAAATAGTGGCACAAAGAGTGGTGAAACAATGGCACAATGCTTGGTAATAGTGAGGAAGAAGGGTGCTCGAATTGATATCAACCAAACTATTTTGGTTTTTCTTATTCACAGAAAACTTCCAAAAGGATCCCCTAATGATCAATTCATTTCTATAGGATCTTAATTTCAAGAAGACTGTTCATGAAATTGGGTGTAGAAACAAAGAAGGAGGGTATCATATACTTGTTATCAGATCAATTTTGGGTGTGCACGAAGGTTTTGAGACAATATCAAGCCACTGTGACTCCTTTTTCTCCTCCCAACTCCTCCTGTAGCTCCTCTCAACCCTCCTATAGCAGTTGCAGGCATGCCTGTAGCTTTCTCCTGTAGCACTTTGCAAGCAGGGTTCAGAGCTCCTCGGTGGCACTCTAGGCTGATCGATGCACTAGCTTGTCCTTCCTCTCCTTGTTTTTGGAATGAGTGATGGTGCAAATGAAGTCGATCCAACACATAATATCATTTTTTGGTTAAAATCTTGGAGCGCTATAGTGACTTGGCATTAACACGAGTTTCCTCTTTTGGGATGTTGTCCCCACTAATAGTAATCATTTCTCCCTCCTCGTGATTATCAATCCACTCTTTGAGGACACCACTTCATTTTGAGTTGAAATTTCCACATTGCATGGGTGACTAAACTCACACTTAAGTTTACTAGTCGAGGGTGGCCAAGTTCACTGGCCACCTCCAACATATTAAAACACCTTTTCTCATTTAAAACACATTTTTTGTCATTTTTATCTAGAGAGAGGAGGTTAGGGTTGCCATAACTAAGCCTGCCTGTGGATCGAACTTCTATAATGGTTTGCATGCTGGAGATGGGCCATATATCAGTATGATTAAGGGAGATGACCTCTTTGACTTATTTCTTATGCATGTCTTCAATTTTTATGCTACCTTGACTATTGCTTTTGCTGTGTGTTTGCAGGTGCCTCTTCTGATATCCAAGCTGTTGCTATTGGTGGAAATCCTCCATGAGAATGAGGGGTCACTTCATAGTTACAAACAAAGCTTGATCATGCCTTCTAGTGGTGGAAAAAAACATAATATGAGTGATTACTATTTTCTTCCTGTAGTATTCTTTCGTTCTCCCCTTGAAGTCTTCAATTTGCATGAGGTGGATGAGCGATATGATGATAAGCTATGAGTATAGAGTTAGAGTGATGGAGGAGTAGTACAAACAGTGTAGAGATAGAAAATAATAGCTTCTGTTTTTTTTCTTAAGGTAAGACATAACGGAGAATTTGAGCAAATTTTTGGTGAAATGTGTGGATGGATGATTGAAAAGTCATAGGAGGACCTTCTTTATCATTCTCAGAGCTAGGATGGTCTTTTGGATTGTTCTCCTCCTCGGATCTCCCTACTATAGCTCCATAGGCTCCTCTTGCAGCATTATAGGACCTTCCTGTAGCAATACAGGTCCTTCCCGTAGCATCAAAAAGAGGAGGTGAAATTTGGATTTCTTGATGATGGGATGGTGAAGAGAGATAGTAATATGAATGGAGAGGATGGAAATGAGGTGTATGGAGAGAGGAATTGATGATAGCATGTATGTCTTGGCCTATAGACATAAAATTTGCCACTGTGTACAATTCTGCAAAACAAAAGAAAGGTTAGTAAATATGATATAAGCTTATTCCTTGTTCTCCTTTTTATTTTATTTTTCCCTTTTTCTTGAGACACACAGACTACCTCAGAGGAAGTTTTCAACTTGCATGCCTGCTCTAGGTGCCTCAAGGGAGGTTTTCACCTAGGGATCTTTATTATTTTTTCTCTTTCTTTTTTTTTTGCTCCTGGGGTGGCTTAAAGAGGTTTTCAACCCGAGAGTTGGCCTCAAATGCCTCATAGAGGTTTTCATCTAGGCTAGGGATCTTTATTATTTTTTCTCTTTCTTTTTTTTTTGCTCCTGGGGTGGCTTAAAGAGGTTTTCAACCCGAGAGTTGGCATCAAATGCCTCATAGAGGTTTTCATCTAGGCCTTATATGTATGTATGTATGTATGTATGTATGATTATATTTTATATATATATATATATATATATATATATATAATATATATATATATATATATATATATATATATATATCTTATTATTATATATATATATATATTAATTTCTAGGAATGTTGTGGATTGGAAGCTATGAAACCGCTAATCACATTCAATTCTTTGCTGATTGAATTGATAAATTCCTCATTGGACAAAGGTCTTCTATATTAATTCAACGTGTAACAATTTACAAGCAATGGAATTCCTTCCTCATCAATGGTTCTGATCTAGACAAATCCAATTTCATAACATTTTTCCACTAGGTATGGGCCCAACCATCTTGTCATTAGCTTCCCTTTAAAATATTTGAGCCTAGAATCATATAACAGGGCCCAATCCCCTTCTTGAAAAGTAGCTTCCCTTTAAAATATTTGAACCTAGAATCATATAACAGGGCCCAATCCCTTGATATGCTTGTCATGCCAGACCTTCCTTTGCAGATGTATGATTTCATTGTGTAAGAGAGCTTGCATTCTGAACTCATCTAAGTCGTTTAGTTGGAGCATCCTTTCTTGTTGTGATGTGGTGACATCTAAGTCCAACTGAGCTATCATTCTCAAAATGTTATATTCAAACTCAATAGTAAGCAAAAATTTATTTCCATAAACCAAATCATATGGAGTGAATCCAGTGGTGGTTTTCTAGGTGGTATTGTAGGCCCAAGTGGCCTCTACTAGTCTCTCTTCCCAATATTTCATGTTGCTGCCAACAACCTTGGTGAGGATGCTCTCTAGTGCTCTGTTTGTGACCTCTACTTGCCCATTTTCTTGAGGATGATAGGCAGTGGATGTCTTGTGCTTGATATGGTGTTGCCTCATGAGATATTCAATCAAATGGGATTTGAATTGTGCTCCTTAATCAATGACTACCTCCCTTGGATACCCAAACTTGTAGAAGATGTTTTCTCTTAAAAATTATGCCACTTTCTGCTGAGTTGCTACTTTGACTACCTTTGTGTCAGCCCACTTTGTCAAGTAACCAGTGCACACAATGATGTACTTTTTCTATCATAATGGTGGATCAATTGGCCCAATGAAATCCATGCCCCACTTGTCAAATGGCTCTAAGGCCACTTGATGTTGTAGGGGCATTTCATCCCTGGGTGTGGGTTTTCCCATCCTTCAACACTGATCACATCTAGTGGTATATCTCCTTGCATCTTGATGTAACGTGGGCATATAGTAACCAACCTATAAAAATTTAAAGGTTGTCCTTTTTGCAGCAAAATGACCTCCACAAGAACCATCATGACATGCTGAGAGGATGTCAAAGACTTCCTCCTCTCTTACACATCTCCTCAAGATTTTATCTAGTCCCAATCTAAAAAGGTTGCCCCCAATCCAAGTGTGCCCCCAATCCAAGTGAAAGGAGAGATTTTCCTTACAATCTTGCTTTTCTCCTTGGATGATAGATTAGGAGGGAACCTCCCAGCAACCAAGTAGTTTTCTATGTCAGCAAACCAAGGAGAAAGCACCAAGATGGCAAAGAGGTGCTCATCTGGTAGTTGATCATCCACTATCTCTTCATTACATGCAGGCAAGGTTAACCTAGACAAAAATTCTGCAACCACATTTTCTTTTCATGGTTTCTCAATAATAGTCAAATCAAACTATTGTAACAATAACAACCACCCAATTATCCTAGCATTAACATCAAGCTTTCTCATCAAATATTTAATGGTTGTATCATTAGTATGAACAAAAGTTTGGTACCCAGTGATATAGTGCCTAAATTTGTTTAAAGAATGTACTACAGCTAAGAGCTCTTTTTCAATGACAGTGTAATTGAGCTAAACTTTAGACAAATTGCTATTAATGAAGTAAATAGCATAAGGAAACTTATCCTCTACTTGTCCCAAGGCTCCCCCCACAACTTTATCTGATGCATCAATATGGATATGGAAAGGAAATGCCTAGTTGGGACCTCTTAGGATGGGTGCAATCATCAAATTTTCTTTCAACACTTCAAGGGCCTCTTGACAACTACTAGTCTAATAGAAATCTAAGTCTTTGGCCAATAAACCAAACAAAGGTGAATCCACTTTACTAAAGTCCTAGATGAATCTCCTATAATACCCCGCTAGTCTCAAGAAGCTCCTGACATCCCTTTGCTTCTATGGGGTAGGGACCCTTTTGATGATGGAAATTTTGTTTGGGTCTACCTGTATCGCTTCCTTGGATATGGAAGTCACATCCATAAGGAGTTAAATCATCCATGTATATTTCAATAGAGTAATGAACTAATTCATCAAAAATACTCAAAACTTCCCTTTGAGTAGCAGGGTCATTGCACAAACCAAATGGAAGAACTTTATAAGAAAAGGTACCCCAAGGACATGTGAATCTGATCTTACCTTGTGTTGGGTTGTGTTGTATTCTTTCCACATAGTTAACAGGGGGTTTGAGGGGTACCCGTAACCCCACTTTATGGGGTCCGGGGCAGTGCCCCGAAAATTTTGGTTT
>APFE030625980.1:0-38968 GCA_000404065.3 Pinus taeda
TCATAAATATATTTGTGTAAAAACTTTCCCTTGATTGGACGACTTTCAAAAGCAATGGGTCTTTCATCTTGCATTAAAACAACACCAATTCAATTTCCTGAAGCATCACATTCCACAATAAAGGTTTTTGTGAAGTCCGGTGTAGCTAAGACAGGTGCTTGGCACATTGCCTCTTTAAGATGTTCGAAGGCCTTTGTTGCTTTGGAGTCCATGAAAATGCATCTTTCTTCAATAATGTTGTTAGGGGTGTTGCTATTCTCCCATAATTCTTAACAAACTTGTGATAATACCCTGTCAACCTGAGAAATCCTTGCAGATTCTTTATGGATGTGGGATTTTCCATTCCTTAATGGCTTTAATTTTGCTAGGGTCTACCTTAACTCCTTCATGAGATACAATATGACCCAGATATTCCACTTCTTGTACTCCAAATAAACATTTGGATCTTTTTGCATATAATTGTTTCTCCTCCAATATTTGTAGCACCCTGTCAACATGTTCAACATGATCCTTCCACGACTTGCTATAGATTAGTATATCATCAAAAAATACTAACACAAATTTTCTAAGGAATGGTTTGAAAATTGAATTCATCAAACCTTGAAATGTTGAAGGTGCATTGGTAAGGCCAAAAGGCATGACCAAAAATTCATAATGACCCTCATGAGTTCTAAATGCTTTTTTTGGAATGTCTTCAGTCTTCATTCTGATTTGATGATATCCTGAACGAAGATCCAACTTGGTGAAGTAAATTGATCCATGCAATTCATCCAGTAATTCATCAATGACAGGAATGGGAAACTTATCTTTAATAGTGGTTTTGTTGAGCTCCCTATAATCGGGACACATGCGCCATGATCCATCCTTCTTGTGCACCAATACAACTGGAGCAGAGAAAGAACTTTGACTCGGTTGAATTATACCAGCCTCTAGCATTTCTCCAACCATATGTTCAATTTCACTCTTTTGGACATAGGGATATATGTACGGCCTGATGTTTGGAGGAACACTTCCTGGAATTAGATGAATAGCATGATCATTATCATGCACAGGTGGGAGACCTTTAGGAGTCTCAAATACCTTGGAATGATTATCCAGGAATTTTTGGAGATTTGGAGAAATAGATGATTCCGATGTGGAAACATCTAGCGAACATAATTGTGCAATTAAACCTCTTTGTTCATTTTTTAGAAGCTTTTTCATACCATTAGAACTGATTATCTTTCCTGGTTTCCCTACAATACCCCTTAATTCAACTTCCTTTCCTTCCATAGAAAATTTGATGAAAAGTTCTTGAAAATTAAAAGCTATTGTACCCAAGGATTGTAGCCATTGAACTCCTAGTACAACATCTGCACCTCCCATTGGAATGGAAAGCATTGGGCTAGTCAATACATATTCTCCCATGGATAGCTTGATATTATGGCATTTTCCAGAGTAATTTATTGTTCCTCCATTTGCAATCATCACTTGACACTCTGGTGTTGGATATATGAAGCAATTCAATTATTTTTCTACCTTACAATGAATAAAATTGTGGGTACTTCCTGAATCAATCAACACTATTACCTTTTTCTTCCTTATTTATCCTTCTATCTTGATGGTTTGAGGAGTGGTAATTCCCGCCAATGCATTACAAGATATCGTCGGATTCATTTGTTCTTCATCTAGGCTTTGTTCCTGGAGTATATCCTCTTGTTTTGACCTTTCTTGCTCTTTTTCTTCTTCCTCTTCACAATCTATGTAGGATAATTTCTTCTCAGCACACTTATGACCTTTAGTGTATTTACTATCACAACTGTAACAATGCCCTTTTGCTCTTTTTTCTTCCAATTGTTGTGGTGTCAACCTTATAGGTTGTGGAAGACTAGGGGCAACAACACTTCCATCTTTATAGTTGTGAGTGGTATGCTTCCTGGTTGCCATAATTTTGCTTTCCATTTTTCTTGCTAACCTGAATGCCTTCTCTAATGAATCAGGTTCCCAAAGGAAAACATCATGTTGGATATTATCCTTTAAAGACCCTATGAACACATCAATCCTATGCTCCTCTAGAATATTTTTTTACCCTTATGTTCAATTTTTGGAACTCCTCAATCTGCTCCATTATTGAACCCTTTTTTGAGACTTATCAATTGGCTAAAAAAAGTGTTGCTTTTTGTATCCTCATAATATGCTGTCAATTCTTCCGTAAAAATTTCCCAAGTGATAATTTGTTTACAAGAGCAAAGCCATTGATACCATACAAACTAATTTGGTTCCAAATATAATGTTGCAATATGTACCTTTTGTGTGTTTTGCACATTATTGAGATCGAAAAATTGCTCCATCTGTAATATCCATATTGCAGGATCCTTGCCATCAAACTTCCTCATATCGATTTTTGGTATATGGTGGGTCTTTGATCCAACATTAGAGTCTATGAAATCATGATTAACATTTCTTTTGTTCTCATCATGAGTTTCCTTTACTACCCTTTCACCATTAGAGAGCATTTCTTGTAGAAACTTTGTCAAATTTGTCTTCAAATCTTCCATGCTTGTCTTCAAATCTATCTTCAAATCGTCCATCTTAGCTTCCACGCCATTCATCTTAGATTCTACGCCTTTCTTTAAACAATCCATCTTAGCTTCTACGCCTTTCTTTAAATCATCCATCTTAGCTTCTACATCTTTCTTTAAACCATCCATCTTAGATTCTGTTATTTTTTATGCAAGTGACACTTGTTGCACTTGGTCTCGTAATTTTTATATATCATGTTGCATTTCTTCCTCTTCTTCATGAGTCATGCTAGAGATTTCAGATTGCTTACTAGGTGTTTGCATATTCTTTCCTTGGGGCATCAATTAACGATAATAATGCTTTACTATGCCCTTTGAATTCCTTCAAACTAATTTTTCAAATGAAGCTTATGCAAAAATTTAAAAAAAAAAACTATGCACCTTTTTTCACTTTGTAGGAGCTTGATATTGAATATGATGTATCTCTGTAATTTCAAATCATCCAGTTCTGAAATTGCGACCTAAAGTATCCCTCTGCGTCCTCTTTCCAATGCCACCAATCTGATCCAAATTGGATTCTCCAAGGAGAGTTATGCCAAATCTCCCACAATGACCTGATTATAGACTAGTTCAGTAGAGCAAACTTGTATGACATGCCACGTGTCACTGTTTCAACCTTTGGCTCTGAAAAATATATACAAGAAACTACAGTCCGTCCTCTTTCTATGCCTTCTTACAAAATTTCAATCCAATGCTCAGAGAGAAAGTTATGACGATTTTCCCCAGGTCACTTGTTTGGAATTTAATTCAGGAGTCTGCAAAAAGACCAACTTCCTCAGATCATATCTCCGCAAATATAGCGTGAAAAGCTCTAAAATTAAGACCCGAGGTTCAGTGCAATTTCATCTCAAATGGGTTTTTTTTCACTTTTGAAATGTCACAGAAAAAATTTATAGCTAAAATGCCACGAGGACCTATTTGGAGCAGCGAAACCCTAGAATCCAAAGCTCTGATACCAAATGTTATGAAACCAGCTCACAAAAAGATAGAAAATATAGATCAACGCCTTAGAATTCAGCCTCTTCGAGGGGAAACCCTCCTTTAGATTACATAAATGAACAATTATTGGGTGATTCAAATGAAAAAACCTCCTTTCTATATATAGGAGTCTAAGGAGTCACAATATAACCCAGCCGACCTAACAATAATAATATAGAGGCACAAAAATAACAATAGAAGGATTCTATGGGGCACAGTAATAACAATATTGGGACAATAGAGGCACAACAATATTAATAAGGGATACAACTACAGTAGTAATGGGGTAATCACTAGTATTATAGGGGTCTAACATCGATGCTGACAGGGAATTTTTCTAATTGATAATATAAAAACATATGAAATAACACAGAGGAGTATTTGAAGACTCTCTCAATTGGTAGTCTGGTGAACTGTTCATGCATCTTGTCTACAATTAACTGAGCATAGTTGTAGATCACAGCGGGAGGCTTGCCTGGGCTAAAGATGGAAAGAAAGGCCAGGACAACCTCATCCACATGCTCATCTGAGGTATATCCTAGGATGCAAGAGAGCATGGTAATAATATGTCTTCCTCTTTTTGTAAAAATGGTGGCAGCATAAGGGGGACTATATGTGGGAGTATGGCGGTCCTCTATGATGAAGGTTTGGAAAATGTGGGCTATTTTTTCTAGGTCTAACCTCACATATAGGTCTAGCAGGTCACCAATAGACAGTGGGGTCACATTAGGGCTTGGTTGAACTTGTAGCATTTGGTTGATAGATTCTGCAGTGATGGTAAATAACACTTGTTGGTTAGGGGTGACAACAACTCTTTGGGTAGGAATGTAGCAGGCATGATAGAAATGGATGATGTTTGGGAATGGGTGTACTTTTGGAAAAAAATATTTGTGTAAATTAGATTCCCAAAGGTGGATGTCATTGTTTTGGTTCAATAATCTGTCCTTACTCCAACAATGGAGCTTTATAAGGTAATCTGGGGAAAAAGTATCCTTTATTTGAAAATCTTTGTCTGCGTTAGCTAGTCGATGTCCAGGTGAGAGGTTGACAGAGGTCTCACATCTAGAGAGGTTTGGGAAGCCATAATTAGGTGTGGAGATATGAATTAGGCTTGTAGTGGTTGTAGAAGTGACGTTTGGAAGCCCTAGAATAGTGGGAGGGTAGTTATAGACTGTAAAAGAAGGGTTTGGGTATACAAGTAAATTTCACTTCAATTTAGGCAAGTTTATTAATTAATTTCAATTAATTAAGCTTTCAATTGGACTGCACGTTTTCAAATTGAGAGGGTCATTTCAGTTTTTCTCAAGATTACTTGGAATTTGGTGGTCTAGCTTGCAAATTGGGTTCTATAGTGAGTGTAGAGGGTATGATAGCTTGAACTGTCAATTGGTTGCTTGAATTAGGTGTCTAGAGCTTCTTCAAGTGGAAAATAGTGGTCAATTTGGTCACAGAGGTTCAGGGTATTGCAAAATTGCTTGAGTAGCAATTGTAATGAAAAACGAGTGAAAAGAGTGAATTGGGGCTTTTCCGGCCTTTTAACGGGTAACAATCACATTTTTGCATAGAAAGTATAAATGAACAATAGGTGGATTTTGGTTTGGGAGGGGAGGTGGTTTTCTGGGCCATCACACCACTTTTCGAGGGTAGGCAGTATTTTTCATGAGCACGTGATCTAGCCTAGGGCCACTATGTAGTAAAATAGCGCCTACACAATACCACGAATCTCGCATGCTCTTGGGATGCTAACGGTCGAACGGTGAACTCGCGCGATATGGATGTGCACCATCAGATCTAGGGGTAGGAGATCGGACAACTGTCACATGGTTAAGCTGCACAGAGGGAATGGGGAAAGGTATTTGTGAGGCCCGAGCTTTAATTACAACAAATTGTAATTAATTGGTGCATAAGGTCGGGGTTAAATATAAGCAGCGGGTGATTAAAATGAGACCCTAGGTTATGTGGAGGGGGTTTTTTAACTGCACCAAGGATTGGTGGGTTAAAAAGGGTTTGTCAGGAAAATATGAAGAGGGGAAAATTAATTAGATAATGCAGGGGATAAAAACTTAGGATAAGGGGTTTTATGGGTTTTTGAAGGGAAATAGGGAAATTAATAAGGGGGGGAGTTAATATTTGCAATGGGGAATGGGTTTCGCACTAAGGAAAAGGGGTTGTGGGTAGGGAAATGATTTTTGAAGGGTAATTACTAGGGAAATGTGTGAAACCAATGGGTAAGGGTCAAAATGAGGGAAAAGAGGATTTATAAACAATAAAGGGATAATAGGAAAATTAACAAATAAGCATGTGGGAGCATAGTGAAATGAGGGGAAATTAGTTAAACCAGCTTGTGAACATATTTCCTTTCATACAATGCCCCTGCACATGAAACATATGATTAAGCATGAAAAATGTGTTTTTGACTCAACAACCTTGTACATTTGTAACCTTTCTTCTACCTACCCTTTATTTATCCTAACATTTTTTCTTAGCTTTTTTGGGTGCATTTGAGCTTGCTAACCCTTTATTTCCTTTTCTTTTGACAACCAAACTATCTAAGTCTAACCTTATAACTTTGAATGGCTTAGATTAAACTGATGAACTCATTTTCATTCTCTACCTAACTATTGAGCTACCAAGGTTAAACAATTTGGCTAGATCTTTATTCTCTATCTATCAACTTGAAACTTAAAACATGAATGAGTCAAGATCAAGATATTTGACCATCATGTATTGTGGCATTTCTAACAGGCTGCACACAACCTTATTTTGCATAGTAAAGTAAAAAGTAGTGGCATTTGAATTTGCACACTTTCATGATTTGTTTTATTTCTTTTTTGGGGTTCATATTTTTCAAATTTTTTATATTTTTCTCTTTCTTTTTGTCCTTTGATTATTCTTTTAGGACATACCCTCTTTACATTTTTTAATTTTTAATATGGAAAACATTTTGTAGAAATCAAAGGTATGTACAACGTTACAAGACTAACCATAGCCAATTCAAAATTATGAATCCTATTATTATAGGACCCTAACAGTGTCTCCACTTGGGGATGGAATTTCTTGGTGAAATGTCAAGAACTTTAAAATCAGTAGCCTTTGGAATGTGACTGAAGTTAACTTGTAAATTGTTCTTCTATGGTTCTGCTTTATTGATACTTATGATGGTGAACCCTTCAAAGCTTAGGGCCTTCTCTCCGAGCTTCAACTTTTAAAATATTACCATTCAATCCACTCTAAACTCTACAATGTTATATATAATGAGTAAAGTAAAGTGAACTACTGCTAATCTATGGATAAGTAATGCTTCAACATTCTACCATTGACAGGTCCTCCTGGTAGATTTGTTCCATCTAATTCTCTCAAGAAAAATGCATTGTTACCTCTGTAACCATAAATGATATAAGGGCCTTGCCATAGGAAATCAAATTTACCATGTTTGCCCTTGTCTTCTCTTCTAGAATCCCATTGAAGTACTTTGTAACCTATGTAAAAATCATCAGATTTAGTCTTTTTGTGAAAAATATTTTTGATTTTATCTTGGATTACTTGTGATTTGACATAGACTTCTTGTCGGGTTTGCTGCAAGTGTATGGTTTGATTTATCCTCCTATGGATATCATTTGGTTCTACCTACAACTCTTGGATGATCTTCATCATTGGTACTCCTAAAGAGGATGGAAAAACATCATCCATACCATATACTAACTTATAAGTAGATGTACCAATGGACTTTTTGGTAGTTAGTCTATCTACCCATAAGGCATTGCCCAACTTTTTGTTCCATGTCTTCTTGTTGTCTTCCATTAGTTTTTTAATGATATTGACAAGGCTTATGTTTGAGGGTTCTGCAAGTCCATTACCTTGAAAGTAATAGGCAATGGAAAGGCCAAGGGTAATATGGTATTTTTTACAAAAGTCTACCATTTTCTTGAATTTAAAAGTAGTTGCATTATCAATAATGAGCTTTTGGGGGCATCCAAATCTTGACAAGATATTGTTTTCAAGGAATGAGATAATGACAGAGTCTGTGGCTTATCTAGAAGGGATGGATTCTATCCATTTGGTAAAGTAATCAGTGGTTGTAAAAATCCATTTATGTTGACCTAAGGAGGTTGGGTGAATTTCCCCAATGAAGAAACCCCATTGTTGAAATGGCAGTTAAGTGGATATAGGTTTGATAGGTAAAGGTAAAAGCTTTCTTTTTCCCTCAAATATGTAACACTTATGACAAGAGGTCACACATTTCTTAACATCTTGTCAGTAGTTTTTTTTCCAATACAAGTGTCCTCCAAAATCTTCTGCATGAAATTTTTGCATAATTTAATGAGCTTCATCTTTTAGTAAACAATTTAATATAATACCACCATTGTATTTCCAAAATAAAACATTATCTATGATACAATATTTCAATGATTTCATTTTCAATAATCTAGCTTTAGTTCTAGATCAACCAGGAGGAGATTGTAAGTTCTGTAAAACAAATGTGATATCTACATACCAAGGTGAATTTGTAAAAGGTTCACTGATCTGTGGAGTCACCATCTCTTCCTGATCATCTAAGGCACCAATGAAATTTATTTCTAAGGCCTGACAATTCGTTTCAGCCATGAGTTTAGCTAAACCTTGGCCTTTGATAAGTTTTTTAGGCTTTATTTCTATGTCATATTCCAAAATAATGGCAATCCATTTGCCTCTCTTTCCTTCAGGCCCATTTTGTGTCAAAATGTCCTATACTACCAAATTTGGAACATAAGCAATGATGTGTGAATACAAGATGTACACTCTTAAATATTTAATAGCTTTCACTAAAGCTAATGCTTGTTATTCCATTACGTTGTAATTTAGTGTGGCATATATAAAAGATTTACTGAACAATGAAATTGGTTGCTCATATCCTTGATCATTCTTTTGCAACAACACTGCTGCAATAGTGTGTTTTGAAGTTAAAAAAAAAAAATTATAAAGTCTTTCTGAAAATCAGGACATATGAGAATTGGAGTTTTGGTAAGGGCTTCTTTGATGGCTTCAAAGGATTGTTAAGCCACCATCATCCACTTAAGTGTTGAATCTTTCCTTAACATGTTATTTAGTTCTCTAATTAATTCTGCTAAATTTGAAATGAATCTCCTAAGAATTTTTTTTTTGCCTAAAAATGACTGTAATTCTTTGATGTTTCTAGGATGGGTGATGGTCAATATTTCCTCCATTCTAGAAGTATCTATTCTAATTCCATATTTGGATATTATGTATGCCAAGAGTTTGCCTTCTTCTAGACCAAAGAGTGTCTTTTTGGGATTTAAGGAAATACCAAATTTTCTGCATTTAATGAAAACTATTCTAAGGTGATGTAGATGTTCATTATCATATTTTGAAAATACTATGATGTCATTTTGGTAATCAACTATAAAGTCATAGATTTATTTGGAAAAATCTATATCAATAGGTCTTTGAAATGTTTCTCCTACATTCATCAATCTAAAAGGCATCTTCAAATACATGAAAGTACCCCAAGGAGTAGTAAAAGCAGTCTTTGCCTGGTCTTCTGGTTGAACTAAGATTTGGTTGTATCCAGAAAATCCATCAAGAAATGAAATTATGGATGAGCCTACTACGCTCTGAAGAATGTGGTCCTTTTTTGGTAGAGGATAGTTGTATTTTAATGAGACCTTGTTCAAATTCCTGAAATCAACACAGAGTCTGATATCTCCTATTTTCTTCCTAGCGGTGACTAAGTTTGAGACCCAATTTGAATATCTAATGGGAGCTATGATTTGGGAATCATACATCCTTTTTACTTCCTTTTCAATTGATGGCATCAGAACTGGATTATTCTCCTAAGCTTTTGTTTAAAAGGTTTATTATCTTCTTTAATAGGTATCTTGTATTGAATTATGTTGCAGTCATAAGACTTCAGATCTTCATAACTCCAGGCAAAGACATCTTGAAACTATTTGAACAAATCTATATATTTAACCTTTTCATCTTGAGGTAAGGCTTTTGATAGTTTAATGAGTTTAGGTTTTTCTTCAGTTCCTATGTTACATTCTTCTATATTTTCTCTCAAAGGCTCCATTTTTGGTTTCCTAGCCACACCATTTGAATCAAACAAATCTTCTAATGGGACTAACCCCTTAGGCAAAAATTTAATTTTAAGGTTCAGAATTTCAGGATCATCATTTATTATTTCTTCTATTTTTACATTTTCTAAGTTATCTATTTTTTCTTTAGTGAAATTAGTGGGTTCACCTATATCTAAAATATTTATATCTATGTCACTATCTATGTTATTTTCTACTGTACAGTCTGTATCTATATTATAGTTTTGAAACTCTCCTTCAGCATTCATGAAATCATAAATTTGATAATCTTGTGAGAAGATCTGCCAATATTTCAAATTTTTAGGTATAACAGGCCTATGTCTCACTTTTTCAGTGTACTAGTGGTTGGGTTGAAAAGGCAATTTACAAGTACTAGCAAAAGTGGCTAGACTGTGAGCTTGCATATTCTATTTTCTAGGAATGGCAACAAAGTTTGTTTCTAGAAGGTCTTTAACCAAATCTAGGAAGGTCTCTCTACATTGGCCAAGTCTGGGATTATTTATAGAGTAATCACCTTTGATTTTTTTAATAATCAATTATGAGTCTCCCATAATAGAAACTCTTTTGGCTCCAAGTTTTCCAACCATTTGTAGTCCTAAGATTAGAGCTTCATATTCTGTCATGTTGTTTGTGCACTTAAAATTTAACCTAAACGCATGACCTTCAAAATGATTATTCTCCATGTTTTGAATCCACACTCATGTACCTGCTCCTACTCTATTCACATATCCATCAAAATCTACATGCCATAGAGACTCATGAAAAATGTTTTCACTATTAGGAGCTTTGTATTTTTCTTCTACAACTGTGATTTCATTGTTGTCATGTTTTGAATTGTACAAGATGAAAGAGTCCATATCAGAATGCATGGAGTATATAGGGAAATTTTGTGGTTTTTCTGCACTACTCACCATGTATTTCATCAAGGTGTCCCTATAAAGTTCCTTTGTTGGCCAAAAACAGAGATAGTGGCATATGCATATCTAGTTGTAAAGATCCATGTAATTTTTCTCCTCATGAGCGAGATAACAACATTCCATATTTGGGAGGGATGTCAACAACTACTATGTCCATCACAATACTCTTTGTTGGGCATTGGACTAGAGTTACACATAAATATTTAATCAAGACAAGGCATTGAACTTGGCTAGAGTCAAAGGAAAACAGGTTCTTATATGGTCTGGTGATATCTAAGTTTAGTCTCTCCATGATTGCTTTTGCCATTAAGTTATGGGACGCCACTGAGTCTAGCATAGAATCATGTATTATCTTATCATGAATGTTCAAGCTAATGTAGAAAGGAGGGATACCCCCTTGCTGATGTGTACCATTTACTTTAGGACCAAACAGTGATTTAGGTTGATCATCATTCAAATTCACAACATCCTCTCCTTCACCTATATTTAATGTTTCAGTGATCTATGATCTGAGGATTCATTTTTCACTAGCTCGGTTAAGGGAACTGATATTTTCAATTTTGCTATCTCAGTCTTAATATTAAATGGCTATTGATTTTTGCTTGAGTGGATGAGATCTTTCTTAGCAAATGTGGTATGTGTGTTTTTATCTTCTTTTTCAATACTAGGCACTTCAGTTTGTGTTTTAGCAGTTTTTCTTTGAATTCTCTTATTTGGATTGATTTCAGTAGTAGTTTTAGTTTGATTTTAGATGAAGTTATATCTACAATTTTTGGACTAGAAGCCTTCTGAGTTCTGCTAAGGAGGCTTTGCAAAACTTTGGTGACAGGAGATTTTGTTATCTTTTTAGTTTGGGTTTGGATTGATCTCTTAATGGGAGTTTCATTGTTCTTTTTACTTCTTAGGCTATACTGTTTGTGAACCTCATATATGGCACATTCATAGCCCTATATAAATTCAAATGACTCCCCAGATTCTAATTGCAATTGTTAGAGCATGTACAATTCCTGTTCTTCTTAAGTAAGAAAAACAACATCTTTATTTTTTATTCCTAATAAGTTTATCTGGGTGCCATCCTCTCCTTCATGGTTTTGTGAACCCTCAACATAGTTTTCCTAGAAGGGTGGCCTAATTTGCTGATCTAGTATAGCATTCTTTCCAATGTTAGGATTCTTCCTAATGTTGGGGTTTCTTACTAGGGGTGGTTGTTGATTCTCCCATTGTTTTTTTCTTTCCATGTTTTCTAGTCTATCCATTATTCTTTCTATACTCTTTGTTAAACTACCTATTTTATCATCAAAAGTTGAAGTTTCCTCTTTAATAACAACTCTTTTTTCATTTCTCATCCTATATTTCTTAGCTAATAGATTGGCTTCTGCACTAATAACATTACTTTTCATTTGTTCCAATGTTTCATGATTTCTTTGTCTTAACTGGTATGACATATCAGTATCAAAACCATCAGGAAATTTGATTAATGCTAGGTCTGTTGGAGGCTTAATATTAGGAGGGATTGCATTGTAGATGTTATTGAACCTAGTGAAATAATCCTAAACTAACTCATTAGGAGCTCTTCTAATGTTATCATATTCAGAAAGTATTTGCAAAGGGTTTTTCTTTCTTTCCCATCTATCAATTAATAATCTATGAAAAGCAACTAATTATGCAATATGATTAGCAAGTAAAGCTTTGAACCATTTCTTAACATCACCAGTTAATGTTTGGGAAAACAACCTGATTTGGACATCAGATTCATCAATATCATGCAATTCAAAATAGTCAGTCACTTTGTTCACATGTTGTTGGGCAGTATAATGACCAGTAGCATCAAACAAAAATATTTTGCTTTGGTAATCTTGGGGCATGGCATGGAGTTGTGCTGGTAAAACCAAAGGTGCATATCGGTCTGCCATGCCTGAGATTCTGGTTTGACTAGGGGGGGAAAGTAGTGGTGCTTGAGGAAGGGCTTGAAATGGATGGAGATGAACTAGATGAGGTTGAGGAGTTTGGTTAGATAGGAAGCTAATGGATAACTAGTTTATGGGAATGAACTGTGGTGGATATTATTGGTCAGGTGGTAGTAAATGCAGGTGTATTTACAGTAATTGAAGATTGTGCAGAAATTTTAGAGGCAACAACAGTGAGAGAAACTAATTCAACTGATTGTTGAAGGTAAGCAACACTATATGGCTTATCAATGTATATGTTAAAGCTTCTAACTTGCCAAAAGTATCCAACATAAGTTGATCTAAATCTGGATATATAGACACCCTTTTTGACTAAATGAATTGGATAAAATTAGGGTCTAACACAGTTTCATGAATTGCATTCTCTAATTTATTTCTAAACAATGAGAGGTTAAATGACAAATCAAATGGAATTTCCTCTAAAGTTAACAATTCCTCGGGGAGTGAATTTGCTTTAACTAACTGGCTACTACTTTCTTGAGTTTCTACCTTTTTTGGTTTTCTTAAAATTCTATCAGGGTCATACATATTGCAGTAGGGTTTGGGTATGGATTTTCCCTAGTATAGTGAGTCTTCTTGGGAGCTATAATTTTAACTTTTTAATTGTTTTTATGAAACTTTTCAAGAGCAACTCTAAAAATGACCTTAAGGGGCACAAGATGGAATTTAAGGTTTCCTTAAAGTTTTATTACACTGAGGATCGAAGTCCCCATTATGGTCACCAATAATGCTATCACTCCAAAATTTCTTTAGAGTTGTCAAAGAAAGAAATGATAGAGGTAACTACAAACCTACTTTGGAGATTAGGATCTAGCCTTCCTAATGCTCAGAGAGGGCTCCCTATTTATGATTTAACTTTGTTTAGTTAATTGATTTTAGGCTAGTTATGCTTGAACTTGGGTTTTGATTTGAATTTGATGGTGGTATTACTTACTTAGATGAATAGATGGATGTCTTTTACCATTAGGCTATGTCGTAAAATGTCAAGCAAACAGGATTGGATCAAGTTCTAAAAACAGTGTCTATAGAGCAAGATAGTTAAATTACTTCAGATCTCAAGGCTAGATGGTGAAGTGGTTTTCAATCAGATCCAAGGAGAAATTAAGGGTTCCTTAGGCTGGATTATGAAGAAATTGAAAGAGTTCAACTGGGATGGGAGAGCAATTAAGGATTCTCAAATTTGGAATTCAGAGGAAAACATAGAAATGATCAACTGTTCAAAACAGAGTGTACTTAAACAAATTTTGAGATAAATTTCCAGTTAGTTCATTAAACTTTAGATAACATTTAAGTTTTTGAAATACATAAGAAAATAACAAAATCTTACAAAGAAAATACTCCACTGTAATAGCTCAACACATGAATCTTGTAATGCAATCTCTTTATTAGTTGGTCCAGTCTGCTGACTTGAAAAGTTGGTGCAATAACCCTTAGGTTGATGATCAAAATAACTCTACAAATGTATAGCAATCAACCTTCAATACTTTGATTTTTGAAATATTTATACAATTTTTTTTATACAAAATATCCCAAACAGTCTTGGGAATTAATCTAGGAGAAATAAATATCTTCATTCAAGAAGATAGAGACAGATATTGAACCAATGTTTGTTGTCCTTGTTTGCTAGGTTGTGTTATCACTCAGAACTTTATCAAGGTTAAAGAAAGAAATTTCCGAGGAAACCACAAACCAATCTTTTAAGTATAGGTTCTAGCCAACCTATGACTCAGAGAGGACTCTCTCTATATGATTTAACTTTGTTTTTATCGGATTTTAGGCTAGTTATTAATGTTCTTTGAGCTTTTAGTTTTGAACTGAGGGTTGGGTTGTGGAATTCTTGGGGTAGATGGATAGAGCTAGGTCTTCAAGCCATTGGGCTATGGATTCAACGAATGGATAGCATAACTGAACTAGATCATTAAAGGGAATGTTTACAGGGTAAGCTAGCAAAGTAAAAGGCAAATCTTCATGCCTAATGGGTGAAGTGTTCTAACTAGGGTAAAGGGGCACTTAAGAATCCTTGGACCGGGATCAGAATGAGGAAGAAAGGATAATCATGAACAAAGGGAAATTAAGAATCCTTTTCTATAGATCACAAGAGGTTACCTAAACTAAGGAGCTATCAAAGGATTCCTTAACTTAGATTTGTGAAGAAAACATACAATAATGCATAACAGTCAAGACAGAGTGCATTTAAGAAATTTCTGAAATATCATTCCATGTTATAACATTTAGATCTTTAGAGATACATAAAATATTATGGAAAAAAATTAAAGAAAAACAACATTAAACATG
Source organism: Pinus taeda (assembly GCA_000404065.3). Classification (NCBI taxonomy): domain Eukaryota; kingdom Viridiplantae; phylum Streptophyta; class Pinopsida; order Pinales; family Pinaceae; genus Pinus; species Pinus taeda. The sequence continues at coordinate 14,814 of APFE030625980.1, forward strand.
ACAGAATACTTATTTGTATTTCGCTTTATGCAAGAATCTTGTGAAATATCTGATCTTTATTCGTTGATCCAGCAAGCCAATCAAGTCATTGTTATAATAGAATTTCTGACTTAAGAGAAAAATTCTATAGAAATTTTTTGGAATCCACCCAAAATACTTCAAATTGAGAAGTATTTATACAAATTCTAAACTGAAATATCTTGAAAAAATATCAAGATTGGCTTTACAAATATCTCAAACTGTTTTACATTAACAGAAACTAAATAAAGGAAACTCAAAACTAATGAATCTATTTGGCACTATATTTATGGATTGAGGGTGACAAAGAAGATACTTTCGAATTTTACAGCAACTCTTAATTGATGATGAGGCTTCCAAGTCACTAATTGCCTCCTTCCTTTGTGCATTCTGCCCCAGAAATTCTGCAAAATTAGGGTCTAGTGATACCTTTGTATATCTCAATCCGAGATAGATATGTAAAAAGTGAAAGAATTTATTGTAGATAAGTATGTTATTTAGATAAATCTCATTCATTTTCCCAAAATTCAGCTCCAACTATTCACAATATTCTCTATAGAAGGATGTCAAAAACGGGACTTTGCATAGTCCAAAAACTAGGCTCTGAAGATATTAATATATCTCCATTTTTGTAATACCTATTTAAAACGTGAGATAGGTTTTTGTAGATTTGACTTTTAGGAATAAAAACCTCCTCTAGTTTCTCAAACTACATCTAGGGTTAGCCAAAATAGTTTCTGCAAAACTATAACCTAAACATGAAATTTTTATAAAATGTACCATTTCTATTCTGATTTCATTTTTTTTTCACTTTGATCTTTCAATCTGAAACACTTTTACTAATACTCTTTCATCTTATACACTTTTAGTTTCATGAATTGTCAATATCATTTACTGTGTTTTTACCTTTATTGTACATTTTAACTTTTTACTGTGTATTTCAAGAATAAATCATTTGGTTTTTATATGTATCAGCATATGGTAATGGATATTGATCAACTTTCTATATGTTTTGTTCATCTCCATCTCAAGTCTAGTACTCTGTTCTAAACTATCAGTGTTGTGTATAATTGGCCTCTTCTCATCTTTGTGTGTATTAGTCTTCATCTTCATTCCTTATGTAACTAGTCTTCCTCTTCTGAATTTGGTCTTTTAACAGGTTTCCGGTCCGAGTTTTGGAGTAAACATGCTCTTTTGACTATTATCAAAACTGTTTATCCAAGCTCTGATCTTAGTCAGATAACCTGAAAATATCAATAATATTTAAGAAAACACGATCTGCATGAAGGGCGCTTGATGGCTTTATTTGCAATGTTATGCTTGAGAAAGGTCTTGGGGGAGTGCTTTCTTCATGAACGGGGGTAAAAATAACATCGCAAAAGAGTAGGGTGGCGCAGGAGGGTTTCAAGGGTTGACACTGTAATACTAGCGAAAAGAGAGAAAACACAAGCTTTCGGAGTTTAAAACTTTAATGACGGTCTTTTGAAAATGGCGCGAAGTTTCATATTAACAGAGGATGGGTGGTTTATCGGAATGGTGGGAAGGTGGTTTTGGAGGGCCATCGCACCGCTTTTGTGGTGTGGACAGTTTTTGGGAGGGGCTGCCTGATCCCATTGATTGATCGACACATAGTATTGGGGGCGAGGGGAAAAACTGCCTTATCGGGCAGGTAAAGGATGGACATCGGGTCGCCCCGATATGAATGAGAGTCATTGGATGAGGGGGAGGAAGATTGTATGGTGATCAGGAGGTGAAGCTACATGGAGACTTACCCATAAATTTTTCCGGGGGGGCCCATGGGTCTAATCATGGTGGTATGAAATTATCTTAACATTTAAACTCATTGGGGCACTTTAATGCAGGATTAAGGGTTAAGCAGGGTTATTAATATATTTTTGTGGGATATAGGTAGTAATATAATTTATAATTAAACTAAGGGGTGGGTTTAATTTATACAAAGGAGTTAAATATATACGGGGTAGTGGGTTTTACAGGGTTTTTTATATATTTAATAAAAAGTTAATATGATGTGAAATGAGAAAAGGGGGGTGCTTTACTTAGGATAAATGTTATTTGGTGGGTTTTTTAACATAAGACATGTTTGTCAAGGGGTTTTCCTAGGCAAAAAGGGTCTTAGCCTTAGGAAAAGGGTTTTTGAGAGGGGAATGAATTAATTGCAAGGGGTTTTAACACCTTTCCTTCTTAAGTCCTCAAGCCGAAGGTCTAGTCCCACTAGAAGTCAGAGAAATGCTCTAAGCCTCTTTGAGTTAAAGAGTTAAAGATATTAATATTTTATTATGAAGGGGAAGTTAATAAGTGTTGTAGGGGTTAAATGAAGGATAGGGATGTTAAAAAAATCATATTGTGAACCATTGATTTGTGTATCATTTATGTATGTTTAAAAGATGCATTTGGAACAATGACATAAGTGTTTTTCATGCAATCACAAGTAATTTCTGCAACCCTTCTACTACTTACCCATCTACTTATCCTACCATTTTTTCTTCACTTTATTAGGGTGCATTTAGGCTAGCAAACCCTTATCAATATTTTTCTTTACTTTACATAGAAAACTATCTAAATCTAATATTATATCATCCAAGGGCTCATATTAAATAGTTGAACTCCTTTTATTTACTCTACCTATCTAATTATCTACCAAGCTTACACTGTTTAGTTAGATTTTATTCTCTAGCTATAAACATGAAATTCAACACATGAAATAACCAAGATTAAATAGTTTGATTACCATGGATTGTGGCATGAATAACAAGTTGCACACAATCATTATTATACAGAAAAGTAAATAGTAGTGGCATTTGGACTTACACACTTTCATGGTCTCTTTGTTTTTGGGGTACATATTCTTTCATTTTTTGACCTTCTCTTATTTTCTTTGTCCTTTGATTTTTCTTTTAGGACATACCCTCTTTACATTTTTTAATTTTTATAATATGGAAAACATTTGTAGAAAACAAAGGTATGTACAATATTACAAGGCTTAACCTTAGCCCTTCAAAATTATAACTCCTATTGGTATAGGAACCTAACAGTGGCTCCACTTGGGGATGGATTTCTTTGCGAAATGTCAAGAACACCATCGACTAGTAGCCTGATGCATTGAGCCAATCCCACACATGTATATGGTTTGTTGTATAATCTTTGTGACTAAAACTTTTGAACTGAAAATACACCCTTTTCTGCAAACTGAAATATGATCTAACATAAACTTGTTGCTGAAAACTAAATTTATTCAAACTAAAATCCTACCTACTTACTCTAATCAGCTGTCCAATTGCTGGATAGGTAAAATGAAACAGCCAATGCAACCATCCAAGCATCATGTACATTGGTGAATTTTGTTGCTTGTGCTTGTTTGTGGTTAAAACTGAGCTTCTAAAGCCAAATATAACCTTGTCAACCAATGAGAAGATAAGGAAATACTTGATTTACTTTGTAGACTCTAAAAATTGTACAAAAGGATCTTCCAAAATATGTACACTATTGTTCAACTCATTTAAGCAACTGTATAATTGTTCTGGATGACCTCCATGCCATGAAATTGAAATGTCATTTTTATCTTTAACACCCTGCAAACTTTTAGATAAGCTTTGTGATGATATTTCTACTAATTGAAATGTCTTTATGGTGAACTATTTATCATCTTGATTTTGACTCTGATTTTTAGTTAATGAAGAAAAATTCTTATTGCATTCACTATCCAACACATCACTTATGGGATCATGAAAAACTTGGAAGGATTGCTGCAACTTATTACTCATGGGTTTGAATGGAACTTCACAAATTTCTACAAGCTGCTCATCCTTTTCTTTGGAGATTTTATACCACATTTCCTTTAAAAACTGAAATGATTCAAAACAAAGAGGCAAAGAAGCTTCACTTATTTCCAAATTTTTTGTACATTCTTCCTCATTCTCATAGCTGAAATGAACAAGTTGATCACTATTTTCAAGATGTTGAAACTAAATTTCCTTATTGCCCAAACTAGCTTCTGATTGCTTTGTAAAGTTAGCTTGAATTTGAAGAAAATAATTATCATCATACTGATCATATTTGGGCAAATCATCAAAAGAATCAATGTCATCAAACATACACATTAGATCAGGATATTTCTCCTCCACATATTTCTCTATGAATCTATCTTCCGATCTATGGTAGTTGGAATTAGCAAGAATTTGTTCATGATTCTCAATCTATTCTTGTTGTGGAATAAATGTGCCATGGTGATTTTGAGCAGAAAATTCATCTTTCAAGGTGATCTTCTTTATTCTTTCCTCTATTTTCTTCATCAAAATGTCAAGTTTTTCCTCTATAGTGTTGTTTTCCTCTGCTTCTGCTTTCAACTTTTCTCTTCTAATTTGCATATTAACTTCTACATCTACAACCATGTTCTGCATATGTTCCAGTGTTGAGGGGTTTCTTTCTCTTAGCTAAAATTCTATCTCTGGATCAAATACTCTTGGGTAATGCAAAAGAGCTGAATCAGGGGGAGGTCTTATATTTGATGGCATTGAATAATAGGCTTGATTAAATCTATTTGAAAATTGTTGTATTGTCTCATCTAATTGTCTTTTTAACTGATTATATTCTTATATGATCACAAAAAGATTGACTTTGATTATCCATCTATCAAGGAAATTTTTGACAAACTCTTGGAAATTTGAGATACTTGCAATAGGTAGGTTCTTGAACCACCTCTTTACAGTAATTTACAAAGAGAGAGCAAAAAGTCTAATTCTAACATCATCTTCATCAATTTCAAATAAGTCTAGATAATTCTCAAAAACTTGAATATGTTTTTGAGTAGTGATATCATTCTCTCCATCGAACCTAGGGAGATACTTGTAATAATCATTAGGGAAAGCATGGAGTGTAGAAGGTAAGATGAGTGGCTTATATCTATCAGGAACTTTATGAGGTATTGGAATATGTACAGGGATTGTATGATTAGTCTTGGTTGTTTGATGCTCCTTAATTGGAAAATGATCTTCATAAGGGTTAGAAGATTGCTATTAAAAGTGTAAGGAGACTTTATATCTACAACTTTTAAAGGAAAATAATAAAAAATTAATCTAAAATATTCTCTAAAATACAATATACATTGAAAAACATTATCAATGAGAAAGAACATAATGTCTTGGATAACAATCCAAGTTAAAAGCCTGATCTTTTCACATAGTTCTTTCAGGTTCATTCCTCTAGTGGAGTCTTGATTGTATAATTGATTTGGAGTCGCCACGTGGATTATTTTAACCTTTGTGTCTCTGATCACTGTCCACCATCATAGATCAGATCTAAACCTATAAAACAATTCTGAAGAAAATGTTAGTTCTCCCTAGTATGGTCGCCACTATGTTATCACTCAGAACTTTCTCAAGGTTAAAGAGAGAAATTTCTGAGGTAACCACAAACCAATCTTTTAAGTATAGGTTCTAGCCAACCTATGACTCAGAGAGGGTTCTCTCGATATTATTTAACTTTGTTTTTATTGGATTTTAGGCTAGTTATTAATGTTCTTTGAGGTTTTAGTTTTGAACTAAGGGTTGGGTGGTGGAATTCTTGGGGAAGATGGATAGAGCTAGGTCTTCAAGCCATTGGGCTATGGAGTCAACAAATGGATAGAATAACTAGACCAGATCATTAAAGGGAATGTTTATAGGGCAAGCTAGCAAAGCAAAAGGAAAATCTTCAGGCCTAATGGGTGAAGTGTTCTAACCAAGGTAAAAGGGCACTTAAGAATCCTTGGACCGGGATTAGAATCAGGAACAAAGGATAATCATGAACAAAGGGAAATTAAGAATCCTTTGCTATAGATCACAAGAGGTTAACTAAACTAAGGAGCAATCAAGAATTCCTTAACTTAGATTTGTGAAGAACACATACAATAATGCATAACAGTCAAGACAGAGTGTATTTAAGAAATTTCTAAAATATCATTCCACATTATAACATTTAGATATTTACATATACATAAAAGATTATGGAAAAAAAATTAAAGAAAAACAACATTGAACATGAGAGAATACTTATTTGTATTTGCTTTACACAAGAATCCTGTGAAATATCTGATCTTTATTCCTTGATCCAGCAAGCCAATCCAATCATTGATACAATATAATTTCTGACTTAAGAGAAAAAGTCTATAGAAATGTTTTGGGATCCACCCAAAATACTTCAAATTGAGAAGTATTTATACAAATTCTAAACTGAAATATCTTGAAAAAATATCAAGATTGGTTTTACAAATATCTCAAACTGTTTTACATTAATAGAACTTAAATAAAGGACACTCAAAACTAATGAATCTATTTGGAACTATATTTATGGATTGAGGGTGACAAAGAAGATAATTTCGAATTTGATAGCAACTCTTAATTGATGATGAGGCTTCCAAGTCACTAATTTCCTCCTTCCTTTGTGCATTCTGCCCCAGAAATTCTGCAAAATTAGGATCTAGTGATACCTTTTTATATCTCAATCCGAGATAGATATGTAAAAAGTGAAAGTGGTTATTGTATATAAGTATGTTTTTGAGATAAACCTCATCCAGTTTCCCAAAATTTAGCTCCAGATGTTCACAATATTCTCTGCAAAGAGATGTCAAAAATAGGACTTTGCACAGTCCAAAAAATAGGCTCTGAAGACATGAATATATCTCCATTTTTGTACTACCTGTTTAAAATGTGAGATAGGTTTTTCTAGATTGGAATTTTAGGAACAAAAACCTCCTCCAATTTCTCAAAATAAATCTTGGGTTAGCCACAATAGTTTCTACACAATTATGACTTAAACAAGAAATTTTTGGAAAATGTACCATTTCTGTTCTAATTTCATCTTCTTTTTTTTCACTTTGATCTTTCAATCTGATACACTTTTACTGATACTCTTTCATCTGATACACTTTTAATTTGATGAATTATTAATATCATTTACTGTGTTTTTACCTTTACTGTACATTTTAAATTTTTACTGTGTATTTCAAAAGTGAATCATTTAGTTTTTATATGTATTAGCATATGGTAATGGATATTGATCAACTTTCTGTATGTTTTGTTCGTCTGCATCTCTAGTCTGGTTACTCTATTCTGAACTTCAATACTCTATATAACTATCCTCTTCTCGACTCTGTGTATTAGTCTTCATCTTCTGAATTTTGCCTTTTAACAGGTTTGTGGTCTAAGTCTTGGAGTAAACATGCTATTTTGACTAGTATCAAAACTATTTATCCAAGCTCTAATATTAGTCAGGTAACCTAAAAATATCAATAATATTTAAGAAAAAAGGTCTGCATGAAGGGTGCTTGATGGCTTTATTTGCAATGGGATGCTTGAGAAAGGTCTCGAGGTAGTGCTTTATGCATGAATGGGGGTAAAAATAACATCGCAGAAGAGTAGGGTGGTGTAGGAGGGTTTCAAGGGTTTACACTGTAATACTGGTGAAAAGCGAGAAAACATGGGCTATCGGCGTTTAAAACTTTAACGGGCAGTCTTTTGAAAATGGCACGAAGTTTCATATTAACGGAGCATGGCCAATTTATCGGAATGGCGGGTAGCTGGTTTTGGAGGGCCATTGCACCACTTTTGTGGTGCAGACGGTTTTCGAGAGGGGCCGCCCAATCCCATTGATTGATCGACACGAAGCATCGGGGGCCAAGGGGAAACCGCCTTATCGGGCAGGTAAAGGGCAGACATCGGGTCAGCTCGATATGGATGAGAGTCATTGGATGAGGGGGAGGAAGGTCGTACAGTGATTAGGAGGTGAAGCTGCATGGTGACTTACCCATAAAGTTTTCAGGGGGGGCCCATGGGTCTAGTCACAGCGGTATGAGATTATATTAACATTTAATCTCATCGGGGCACTTTAATGCGGGATTAAGGGTTAAGGCGGGGTTATTAATATATTTTTGCGGGATATGGGTAGTTATATAGTTTATAATTAAACTAAGGGGTGGGTTTAATTTATACAAAGGAGTTAAATATATACGGGGTAGTGGGTTTTTCGGGTTTTTTTATATATTTAATAAAAAGTTAATATGAGGTGAAATGAGTAGGGGGGGTGCTTTACTTAGGATAAATGTTATTTGGTGGGATTTTAACATAGGACATGTTTGTCAAGGGGTTTTCCTAGGCAAAAAGGGGCTTAGCCTTAGGAAAAGGGTTTTTCTGAGGGGAATGAATAAATTGCAAGGGGTTTTAACACCTTTCCTTCTTAAGTCATCAAGCCGAGTGTCCAGTCCCACCAAAAGTCAGAGAAATGCTCTGAGCCTCTTTGACTTAAAGAGTTAAAGGTATTAATATTTTATTATGAAGGGGAAGTTACTAAGTGTTGAGGGGGTTAAAATGAAGGATAGGGATGTTAAATAGATCATATTGTGAACCATTGTTTTATGTATCACTTATGCATTTTTAAAAGATGCATTTGGAACAATGACATAAGTGTTTTGCATGCAATCACAAGGCATTTTTGCAACTCTTCTACTACTTACCCATCTACTTATCCTACCATTTTTTCTTCACTTTATTAGGGTGCATTTAGGCTAGCAAAACCTTATCAATATTTTTATTTTCTTTACATAGCAAACTATCTAAATCTAATTTTATATCATCCAAGGGCTTAGATTAAATAGTTGAGCTCCTTTAATTTACTCTACCTATCTAATTATCTGTCAAGCTTACACTGTATGGTCAAATTTTATTCTCTAGCTATAAATATGAAATTCAACGCATGAAATAACCATGATTGAATAGTTTGATTACCATGGATTGTGGCAGGAATAACAAGTTGCACACAATCATTATTATGCATAAAAGTAAATAGTAGTGGCATTTGGACTTGCACACTTTCATGGTCTCTTTGTTTTTGGGGTTAATATTCTTTCATTTTTTGACCTTCTCTTATTCTTTTTGTACTTTGATTTTTCTTTTAGGACATACCCTCTTTACATTTTTTAATTTTTATAATATGGAAAACATTTGCAGAAAGCAAAGGTATGTACAATATTACAAGGTTTAACCTTAGTCATTCAAAATTATGACTCCTATTGGTATAGGAACCTAACAGGTCGTGCTGTCGTTAATCTCTAATATTTTGCCTTTTAATCTCTGCTTTGTTGTTTGGTCTTCATACTAGATGCTTTTTTAACTCTGACCTTTCAACTGATACACTTTCATCTAGTTGGTCTGTCATTATCCTTTTATTGTGCCTTTTTAATCTTATTGTACATTTTTACACTTTGACTGTGTACTTCTACAATAAGTCATTCAATTTCTCCCATGTTTCAGCATCTGGTAATTGGATATTTATCATTTTCCTGTAAATCTCATATGCCTCCGTGTACTTGGTAAAAGTGGGCTTATTCACAAAAAGGTGTTTTACCTCATGTTGGAGGTAAAACAAGTTCTTAAAAGTTTGGTATATGACCTTTCCAGTTGGGATTCCATTCATAGATGAAGTATTTACTTGATCTCTAGCCACTTCTCTGATTTTTCTATTGTAGTCCTCCTGTGGCATTAACTTATCATTTATTACCAAGGGATTGGGCAAACCATTTTGCCTCAAAACTTCAAATTTAACCATGAACCTGTCTATAGCCAGTTGCATGGTTTGGCACTTATCCTCAAGGTTTAGCATTAAATTCCTCTTGGTGAGGACCCTTTTTACTTCCAATATTGTACCTATCCTATCAGGTATCTCTAATTCCTGCAATTTATACTTATTTTTGTAGTTTAGGAAGTGAATGATCCTTGCAGCTTCCTCTGGCATGTCTCCCAGTTCTTCTTTTATTCTCTATATGGCTTCTGTAGCATCTTTTACTAAGTCAATCTACTCAAAAATTACTGGATGGATGGCCAAATATCATTGGCAAAGTCAATGATATTGGCCCACAATTTATCCTTAGCCTGGCCTAGGGGTTCCTTCAAAGTTAATTCCTTATCCAAGATTTTTATTCTTTCATTCATCCTGGTTGATTTCTTCACTTCTTCCTTGTGCAAAATCTTGGCAAGCTTGCAGTGAGTCTCTAGACTGGTTACCTTTTCCTTGAGCTTGTTCATTTCATTGGTTTGAATGGACATGTCTTCCATTTCTTTGACCAACTTACTTGCCTCATCACTTTTTGACCCTGTTGCTGTTGAACCTGTTTCTGATGTAGACGTTGTAGAAGATGGAAATGTTATAGCCATTGGAGTTGTAGGAGCTAATGATGTTGCCAAAGTGGAAAGTACTGTAGTAGTAACTATTGGGATAACAATGGCAGGGGTAGTCTCAAGACTAGCTTGTTTTAACTGTATCAAGTTGTCTATCTCATTTTCCATTCCCTTCAGCTGATCATTCAATTGTAACACGAGGTCCATCATCTCCTCCTAATGTGTTTGGCTCTCCAAACCTCTTTTTTCTGTGGGTGTTCTCAATGAGGCAACTTTAGTTGTTTTTTGAGAGCTGCAATGTCCCCATTCTTCTTTTTGATCAACATTTCAACAAATTTGATGTCATTTGGATCATGGCCCAACTCAATTACCATGTCCTCCAATGACTTGACCCTATTGTCCTTGGCCTATGATGAGGCCTTTTCCAATTTATATTAGGCTGTAATGTTATCCAAGGAGTTTCACAACTTATGTGCAACCACGGCCTTTCCTGTCAAAGTGGAGTAAATCATTTCTCCTCCCTGTTTTTGGAATTCAATATGGTCAATGGGATGAACATCCTTGGCCAACACCTCAAGGTCTGTTTTTCTATAGTCAACTGATGTCTTTGGCTGCATGAAGGACACCTACATTTTTCCTGCTTTGATGTTAAAAGATGATATCAACCTGCTCTGATTAGCTGGTGTGTGCTTTAAGTATTGGGAATATGTTTTAGCCTTCAACTTCTCATTTCTCAATTTGATATCCTTATACCTGTCCTTAATGTCCTTTTATTTATCTGTTGGTCTAGTGAAAGAAGAAACCTCAACATTGAGCTATCTCTCAATCAGTTGAGTGTTAGATGTGGATGTTTTTCTTCTCCAGAAACAGTTGTGCCTTTGCTTCTTTCCACCATTGTATCAGTGTTAGTGATTTCCACTAATTCAATGGTTTCTTCCTGTTCAGTCACAAGGTTCATCTTAGGCCTTTTCCTGAGCTCAAAATTCTTATTTGTGGTTTCCATAGCAGAACTGGAACCGTCCTCCCTGTTTATTTTTGGGTTTCTCTCCTCATTTGCTGGGGTTTGTAAAACATGAGGAATATTCATGGGTTCCACTAGTTCTAGAACCTATAGGAAAGAACTTTCATCAATTTGTTTCTCTACATCAATCATTGTATTTTCTACATCCACTACTATGTTATCCATGTCAATTAATGTGTTTTCCAACCATTCTGATTGGTTGGAAAACCTCTCAATATCTAGTCTAGGACGGTGGATGAAAGGTCCCAATCTGACCTTGATTTTTAACTTATTTATGACCCCATGAGGGTCATACTTCCACATGAAATTGTTTTTGAACTTCATTTGCTGCAACATCTTGTCAGCCTCTGGTCCAGCTTCTCTCTTATTAAAAATGAAGGGGCCCAGTTGATTTTTCATTTTAAATTGGGTTTTCTTCCTAGCTGCTAGGAAGTTGTCTTCATCTGAATTGATGATCTGCCTAAAATATTCCAGTGCAAATATCCTCATAGGGAGGTATTTGGGAAGTTTATAACGGGCAAGTTGGCATCCATAAATTCTTATTTCTGTGTGGTTCTGGTACAGATACCAGTCTCCCACCTTGCTATTCTTGGACAACTATAACACCTTTTGATTTCTTGGTTGATTCTGGGCTGAGGGCTACTGGTTAGCATGTTCATGACTGGATGGACAAATGAATCAATGAAGTCCTTATAGGTGAATGTAATGGAGTACTTTTGGATCAAGGGTGTCCAATAAATAACTAATCTTTGATTCCCCTTGGTACCCAACTTCTCAATGATGACAGGGAATTTATCTGATTGATAATATAAAAATATATGAAATAACAAAGAGGGGTATTTGAAGACTCTCTCAATTGGTAGTCTAGTGAACTATTCACACATCCTGTCTGCAATGAAATGACCATAGTTGTAGATCACAGTGGGAGGCTTGCTTGGGCTAAAGATGGAAAGAAAATCCAAGAAAACCTCATCTACATTCTCATCTAAGGTATATCCTAGGATGCAATAGAATATGGTAATAATCTGTCTGCCTCTTTCTGAAAAAATTGTGGCAACATAAGGGGGACTATCTGTGGGAGTATGGTGGTCCTATATGATAAAATTTTGGAAAATGTGGCCTATTTTTGCCAGGACTAACTTGAAATATAGGTCTAGCAGGTCACCAATAGACAGTGGGGTCTCATTAGGGCTTGGTTGAACCTGCAACATTTGGTTGATAGATTCTACAATGTTGGTAAATAACACTTGCTGGTTAGGGGTGACAACAGCTCTTTGGCTAGGAATGTAGTAGGCATGACATAAATGGATGCTGTTTAGGAATGGGTGTACTTCTGGAAACAAATATTTATGTAAATTAGATTCCCAAAGGTGGATGTCATCGTTTTGGTTCAAGAATCTTTCCTTACTCTAGCAGTGGAGCGTTAGAAGGTAAGTTGGGGAAAAAGTATCCATTATTTGAAAATCTATGTCTGCTAATGGTAGGTGGTTGATGTCTAGGTGAGGGGTTGATAGAGGTCTCACATCCAGAGAGGTCTAGGAAGCCATGGTTAGGTGTGGAGATACGAATTAGTCTTGTAGTGGTTGTAGAAGTGAGGTTTGGAAGCCCTCGAACAGTGGGAGGGTAGTTACAGTGTGTAAAAGAAGGGTTTGGGGTATACAAGTAAATTTCACTTCAATTTAGGCAAGTTTATTGATTAATTTCAATTAATTAAGCTTCCAATTGGACTATACGTTTTCAAATTGAGAGGGTCATTCTCGTTTTTCTCAAGAATACTTGGAGTTCAGCGGTCTAGCTTGCAAACTGGCTTCAACGGTGAATGCAGAGGGTACGATAGCTTGAACTGCCAACTGGTTGCTTGAATTAGGTGTCTAGAGCTTCTTCAGGCGATAGACGGTGGTTAGTTTGGTCGCAAAGGTTCAGGGTGTCACAAAATAGCTTGAGAAATAGTTGCAATGAAAAACGAGTGAAAATACTGAATTGGGGCTTTTCCAGCCTTTTAACAGGTAACAGTCACATTTTGGTGTGAAATGTATAAATGAACAGTGGGAGCTTTTTGGTTTGGGCAAGGAGGCGGTTTTCTAGAACATCGCACTGATTTTGGAGTGAAATCGGTATTTTTCATGAGCACACGATCTAGCCTTAGGCCGCCACGTATCGAAATAGGGCCTAGGAAAGACCGCAAATCTCGCGTGCTCTCGGGCTACTAATGGTTGGACAATGAACCCACGCGATATGGATGTGCACTGTTAGATCTGGGGGTAGGAGATCAGATGGTTGTTGCGTGGCTAAGATGCATGGTGGGAATGGGGAAAGAGATTTGTTGGGCCCGGGGTTTAATTACAACAAATTGTAATTAATTAGTGCAGAAGGTCGAGATTAAATATAAGCATTGGGTAATTAAAACAGGATCCTAGGTTATGTGGAGGGGGTTTTTTAACTGTACCAAGGGTTAGTGGGTTAAAAAGGGTTTTTCGGGACAATATGAAGCAGGGAGAATTAATTAGATAATGCGGGGGGGCGGGGTGGGGTAAAAACTTGGGATAAGGGGGTTTTATGGGTTTTTGAAGGGAAATAGAGAAATTAATAAGGGGGGAAGTTAATATTTTCAATGGGGAATGAGTTTCACACTAGGGAAAAGGCATTGTGGGTAGGGAAATTATTTTTGAAGGGTAATTACTAGGGAAATATGTGAAACCAAGGAGTAAGGGTCAAAATTAGGGGAAAAGGGGATTTATTGATAAAGGATAACGGGGAAATTAGCAAATAAACACGTGGGAGCATAGTGAAATGAGGGGAAATTAGTTAAGGCGGCTTGTGAACATATTTTCTTTCTCATACAATGCTCCTACACATGAAACATAGGATTAAGCATGATAAATGTGTTTTTGACTCAACAACCTTGTACATTTGCAACCTTTCTTCTACCTACCCTTTATTTATCCTAACATTTTTTGTTCACTTTATTGGGTGCATTTGAGCTTTCTGACCCTTTATTTCCTTGTCTTTTGACAAGCTAACTATCTAATTCTAACCTTATAACTTCCAATGGCTCAGATTAAACTACTGAGGTCATTTTCATTCTCTACCTAACTACTGATTTGCCAAGTTTAAATAGTTTGGATAGATCTTTATTCTTTATCTATCACCATGAAATTTAAAACATGAATGAATCAAGATTAAGCTATTTGACCATCATGGATTGTGGCATTTCTAACAAGCTGCACACAACCTTATTTTGAATAGTAAAGTAAAAAATAGTGGCATTTAAATTTGCACACTTTGATGATCTGTTTTATTTCGTTTTTGGGGTTCATATTTTTCACTTTTTTGATCTTTTTCTCTTTCTTTTTGTCCTTTGATTATTCTTTTAGGACATACCTTCTTTACATTTTTTAAGTTTTTAATATGGAAAACATTTTGTAGAAAGCAAAGGTATGTACAATACTACAAGACTAACCATAGCCAATTCAAAATTATGAATCCTATTATTATAGGACCCTAACAACTTGTACCTCAAAAGGAGTAGCACCTCCAAAATGGTTTCTAGATGAAAATGCGTCGCTTGTGGGTAGCCTCCAAAGGATATGGGAAACGTTATCCATCATCTCATTCATATGTCGCCCAAGGGCTTCCTCAAGCAATATCTTGAAAGGATATCCTACTACCTCGTCTTTCTTTTCTTCCACTGTGGGCGGTCGTCAGGGTTTGTAGGGCTAGTCTTGTACAGGTTCAACCAATTTGATCCCTAAATCCTTATACCCTTTTTGAACAGGTAAATCCCCTCTGCGGACAGAGGCGATCCCACTAGCCCAAAATGGGTCTAGCAACAATCAATTCACGCTCCTATGCAAGTTCCTAGTTGTATACTAAAAGGTGGATTACGAAGACCAACCTGGAATCCAACGCAAATGTTGAAGTAGAGTTGACCCTCTGGCTCCCTTGCTTCAGCAGGTCACAATCCTAGCGATCCTCGCGAACGGACACCTGCACACGCAAAGACCGAGACAACTACAAGCATAAAATCCACCAAAGTACAACTATATTTCAATCAGAAAGGAAATAAATCAAACATCATAATAGGCAATGATATTGGAACCATAATAGCAGTCGTTTATTAATGAATAATAGGCAGAGAAAGATACAACCAAGGTTCTGACGTTGAACCTATTCTCTGGCTGGGCGAACAGCTATGTATGCCTTGCAATATACCTTCTCTCTCTCAGGATTCCGGCAGCATAACCTCCCTATGCTTCAAAACTCTTACTATCACTCCAGACAAGCACAATCACAACTAGCATTACTCCAGAACTCCTAGAACTAGCTTGTCTAATGCATGAGAACAGACTTTTATAAATGGAGAAGGGAGGAAGATTCAATGCACCAGGATGCCCATTGCGGATCGACATTATCTCTGAAAAGCTACTGAGGATAGATGTCAAGGATAGATGATGACTCTCGACCTCTATCAGATGGATTTTCCCTCAAAAGACTTCATGATTTGAAAGGAAAAAACATATGGGTGCGCGTTTGCCAAAAATCATTACCAAACTTAGTTGGCACGAGTGTTGTTCTAGGACAGAGTGCCAATGGGCACGCCCCTTTTTGAGGATCTCAGTGAGTGGCGCGGATAAGACACTGTGTACCTGCGCCAATGGAAAAAGGGCACTTTTAAGGGATAATTTGCAGAAGGTGTCTTCAGGGAACATGAAGTACATACTCAGGGGAACATAATGCAAGTGTTTTTAGGCTATGTCACTGTTCACAGGTCCTGGAATGTATCCTCCAATGTACGAAAACAGGGGTAACAGGGACGGTGACCAATGGTGACAAATTACTGTGTAGCACCCACGATGGCTTGATTATGGGCTGGTTTAGTAGATCAAACTTTTACAGAGTGTCACATGTCACTATTTCGACCTTTAGCCCTGAAAATGATATAAACGATACTACAGTCCATGCACCTTTGACCAATTTTTACAAAATTCAAATTCAATTTTTGTAGAGGAAGATATGACGATTTTACTAGGTCACCTATTTGAGAATAAATTATGGAGCATACAAAAACCCTAACTTATTTGGACCATATCTACGACAATATAGCGAACCAAGATCCGGAACGTTTACATGAAGTTCATCAAGATTTTAGCTCCTCGTTGTTAAAATTTAAGCTTCTAAGCTATCACGGAAAAAGAAAATTATAGAAAAAATTCCATGATGACTTGTTTGTAGCAGTGAAACCCTAGAAGCCAAAGCTCTAATGCCAAATTTTATGTAACCAACTCACAAAATAGAAGAAAAGATAGATCAACAAATTAAAAATTATCCTCTTTGAGGGGAAACCTCCTTTACATTACATAAATGAACAATTCTTGGACGATACAAATGATAAGACCTCCTTTCTATATATAGGAGTCTAAGGGGTCACAATATAATCAGAGTCTACATAACAATAATAATGTAAGGGCACAACAGTAACAATAGTGGGCTTCTATGGGGCACAATAATAACAATATGGGGACTACATGGGCACAACAATAACAATAAGGGGACTATAGTAACAATAACAGTAAGGGGATACATTAGTAGTATAGGGACCTAACAAAAAGTCACTTCTAGAATCCATACACTACTCTTGTGAGGTAAACGTGTGTATGCACATTTGTCCTATGAAGGAAACTGGCATATACCCTCAAAAACGAAGTTTCCACCTTGTTTTGGCCACCACTTGGAACATACTTTTAGGAGCATGTAAGGGACAACATGATAAACCTCCAAAACCTATGTAACAAGTCTACAACTAATGACATAGGCCAAGAGCCTCTGCAACAATCCCTAGTTTGTCAAATTCCTCATCAATACCAACACCTCCAGCTCCTCAAGCAACAACCAAAACCTATCCAAATACCTCCAACACCTATAGCAACATCTCTAACTCCTGTAATAGCATCATCATGTCATACAACTACCTGCAACACTGACAGAGGCATCTCCAACATATGTAGCAACATCTCTAATGCTTCCAATACATGTAGAAGCATATGCAACACCTATAGCATCACCCCAACCTCCTTCAACAACATCATCTCCAGTCAACACAACATGTCAACCACAATCCAATCATCACATGTGGAATCCATCTCTACTCATCATCAATATCGTCATGTCACAAACATGTTGACATTAATTCCAACCAATAGGACCACTAAGGAAAACATCCATCACTCATGCATATGACAAGCAACACCATGACCATGTTGACATCAATGCAAAATCTACAATGCTAACACCTTCTTTCCATTTTTCTTTATCCCTTCCTTTCTTTGCAAAATAAAAAGTTGAATAAATTTATTTGGAGACTTAGTTTCTCTTTTCAAAGAAAAACAATTGGTGTTTCCTAAAACAAATGATTTCAATATAGAACAAGAGAAAAAGGAAAAGGTCAGATGCATACACATGCATTTTTCTAATGTGACAAACAACAAACGTCGCAAAAAATGTGATGAACAACAAAAGATGTTGTAATTTGATGAACAAGAAATGACACTCCAATGTGATGAACCATAAATAATGCTATAATGTGACAATTAGCAAGTCACGTCATATTGTGATGACATTGAAATGTGAAAACCAACAAACAAAATTTCAAACTTCAGTAAAAACAAATGATGTCACGATATGATGAACAACAAATGACATCTTAATTTCAAAAATAATAATTTTTTCCACAATATGATCTAGGTTTACTAGGTTGATCAAGGTTAACTAGGTCAACCATAGATAACCATAGTCAACTAGGTTATCTTAGGTTTAAAAGGCCTACTATGCATTGATAACATGTTTATGACAATATGCATGATCTATTTCATAATAGGGCTTCTATTTTAATAATTAAATTATGAATAATAATTAGGTGAATGGTTGAGATTTAACCTTCATCGTATCTTGTTCATATACAAGAAGAGATGATTGAGATTTATCTCAAACAATCATCTTATGCGTCTCTCTACTTCTTTTTAATTTAAATTGGTCATTTATTGTGTTTATCAACTTATTCACCACTTGTCCTACCATTTCTTCTTCCTTCATCAAATTTACGTTCTTCACCGCCCAGATGTTGTTGATTAGTTGTGGCAGTTCAATAATAAAACAATTTTTTTTTTGTTGCATTAATGGATAAAACAATAAAAGTAATCTCGATAAAAAATTCATCCATGCTCCTATGTGCAACCACAAGTGTTTTTGGTTCCCTAACGACCTAGGAAACTATGATAAAATAATTAGTATGCAATTCTACTACATTCTTGATAAGTATTATTTTGCTCTTTTTCTAATTGATTTAAGTTCCCAAAAAATGTCAAGTTACCAATGAGTTGAATATTTAATTTGTTGTCAATCATACAAGCTATCTTATTTATTGTATCAATTCCTTTGCTATGATTATCAGTTTGTTTGGGCATCACACCAATTACAGCATTGACAGAAAAACGTCATGGATAGACAAATCTTACCTATGAGTTATTCTTGAATACTTGTTGTTAATCATGCAAGTTAATCTTATATATTGTGTTAGATCCTTTTCCACAGGGATTGAAACCATGAATCTCATAGTTTAAATAATATTCATAACATAACCATTAACAATTGAGCTGCTCCCCATGGGCTAAAAAATGTATATTATTAATTAAATAATCATCCATTAAATTATTTTCTACTTAATATTAAATTATTTTTTCTAATAAGTTATTGTATTAGTATTAATATTAACATCATATATTTTTAATGTTCCATTAAATTTATTTTAGTATTATAAGAGTATTAATATTATATAATATTTATATTATATTCTATTAATGTTCTTACATTAATAAGGTTAATAGATTATTAATGACAGTAATAATAAATAATTAATAAATTGTAATAATTACTGAGTAATTAATTTTATGTTAAAGTAGTGTTGGAAAAAACTCGGATAATATATATAATATATAATAATAATAATATATAATATATATATAAATATTACCAAACTATCATGTTTATGAAAATAAAAAATCAAATATCATACTAACATGATTAAACAGATATTTCAAAATCAAAATCACATCATCTTCTTTAAAAGTTAAAAACTTGTTCATGAAACATAACATCAAAAACATAAACATGTTCCATAAGTTTAAAAAGTTTTATATAATTCAACATCTAAAAATAAAACTAGCAATGGAACACAAGTTTTATTCATGATGCTCCTTTGGCCTACTTGTTACATCAGAAGGCTTTATATCATCAAGAGCACTATGGGCAGTGAAACAACTAGAAGTATGATCATCAGATTCATCATTGTATGCATGAATACCTCTATCTCTATCACTCTCATCGTCAAAAACATCTTCATCTCCTGATGCATCTAGAATAGGATTGAAACGTGACATATAAGAATTGGATGAGTCTTTTGCCACATTATTTAAAGCTAATTGCATACTACTACGAACATAAACAAGATCTTCCAATCTCCCAAATAAGAGTCTATTTCTGTTCTTGAAATGAATATGCTTGAAAGCACTACAATTCCTTTCACATGTCATTGCACTTAATCCATGGCTCAAGGCATGAATTGCAAACTTTTGCAATTTTGGGGTCCTTGATCCATAAAATTCCCACCATATTGCTTAAGCATTGTTAATCCTATCGTATTCCATTTCCTTGGTTCCAAATATCCCTCTTTCTAACCTATATGCTTGAAGTTGTGATATAATCAAAGATACAACTGATGGATTTGGATTTAGCCTTTGAGTAACTTCATAAAGTCCACTCATGGCTTCTTCATCTTGATTCCTTGATACTCCGAATAATATAGGGTTCAAATAACTTGTTATTGCATGCAAAGGACTGTGCATCATCTTCCATCTTCAATCAATTACCTCCCAAATATCTTGGTAATGAACTTCCATATTATTGAAAGCACTTGCAATGACTTCCTTGCAATGATCCATGCCCTCATATAAGAAAAACCCATAGAAGGTTTGTCACCACCAATCATGCAGAGGACATCAAAAAATGGACCACACAATTTTAAAACTTTTTCAGCATTTTGCAAAACATTGTTGCCTAACATTATTGCTTCTACTCTGTCTTCCTTTTCTTCTTTTTAAAGGTGAGATCTCTCCCACTCAACATTCCAAAAAACAACTCTTATGCTTGTTTTTTCTTCAACACTTATGCTTGTTTTTTCTTCAACAACTCTTTTCAAAGTAATGTAAAATGTGGCAAACCTTGTATCAGTGGGCCTCAACAACTCTAATTACATTTTTCCTATATAAACTTAATGTGAGACAATGATTAATGAAAAAGTTACAATTGTTTTGGCTCTTTAAAATTGTTTCATTGATCCATGGAAATTTGGCTCAATCATCTAAGAACAAATTCAAGTGATGAGATACACAAGGGGTCCAATAAATGTTCTTATACTTCTCCATAATAATATTTCCCGCACTGACACAATTTGAGGCATTATTGGTGACAACTTGGACAACATTTTCCCCACCAATCTCTTGAATTGCTTCATTAAAAATTTGAGAAATATATTCAACTGTCTTTACTCGTTCTATTGCATTAATTGCCTTTAAAAAGTACCGCTAAACGGAAAGAAACAAGTACATTAATCAATGGTCGATGGCATAAACCTAACCAACCATCACTTAAAATTGTGCAACCTATATACGAGAAACATAACCCTTACTAAAAGAAATATCCCTTTTTAATGCATTTTTAAAATATGGGCTCTAGCCACAATAAACGGAATTCCATATGTATGAAAAAATCAACAACATCATCTTGAACTTATTGCTTCTCTAAAATTTTCAAAAATGCGTTCAATGTTGATACTTCACTTGCTTTGGTTGAGATGGAACTTGATGCAAACATGTTTGAGATGACATGAGAAATGTTAAATGAAAAAAACATAGCAAATTCCCTTTAAATATATTGCCTCTTGATCTCCTTTCTTCCCGTTTCTGCTTTTGATTTTTCTTAATCTAATTACACTGCCTCCTTTTTTCTCATTAGATATAACTGGCACTCCACACCACCTCCGTTTCCATTAGAGATACTAAGCAAATGGTTAAGGTACCACTAAATCGTTTTCCACATGAAAGACGTACATTTTCTCCCTTCTCTCTTTGCATGTTTCCATGCCTCGGTGGTCGATTTTTGAGATGCCATTTAATTAAAGTTTTTCTCATTGTCATTTATTCAAAATTTTGGGTATGTAAATTTTTTAAATTGTGTTTTAGTGTTAAAAAAATAAATTTTAATGTAGAGAAGCATAAAGAACTAAAAAAATCTTTACACATAACTTCATGCAGGCCTCCCCTAACTTAAAAACTTTAATATTAAATGTTTAATCTATAAATTTCAAATTCAAACCCTTTCGACTTACCTAGCATTTTTATTCCCTGGTTGCCAATGGTTGTGACTTCTTGCTACATGTTGAAGCCTACAATTTAGATACAACTGTTGAAAATATGTTGATAGTGGACCTTAAGGATAGTTTGAGTCCAAACTCATAGGATATTGCCAAACATTTTAAGCTAGAGTATGTAGTGTTTGAACACTCAGGACTACTTACCTACATTTTTTATTCCCTGGTTGCCCAACGGTTGTGACTTCTTGCACGTGTTGGAGCCTACATTTAGATTACAGCATTGAAAATTGTTTAATAGGTGGACCTTTAAGCATAGATTTGAGTCCCAAACTCATTAGGATTATTGCTAAAACATTTTTAAGCTAGTGAGAATAATGTAGTGTTTTGACCTCAGGATCACTACATTACCTTAGCATTTTTTATTCCCTGGTCGTTCCTTCAACGGTTGTTAGTGTGACTTCTGCTACGTGTGGGAGCCTACAATTTTAGATAACAAGCGTTTGAAATATGTTTTAAATAGTTGGACCTTAAGGGCCTATAGTTTGAGTCCAAACTCATTAGGATATGCTAAAACATTTTTTAAAGCTAGAGCTTATGTTAGTGTTTTGAACACTCAGGACCTCAACAAAAACTCCCTGTCTGTGTTGTTTCGATTTCAAAATGGAAGATGGGATGAATAAGCTTGATGGCTAAATACATTTCACCATGTGTATCTCAAAACTTCTAATTTTAATATTGGGGTTTTAGTATAGTTTCATTTTCTTAAATAGGGGTTATTATAGATTTAATATGAGCGAGAGATTCAATTTTCAATTTTTTGATGTGTAATTTTTTATGAATAATATTGTTTTAAATGTTTTGTATAATTTTTTAAAGGTTTTTTAAATTTTTTTATTTTATTTTAGTTTAACATAAAAAAATTTCAATTTTGATAAGAGATGAACAACATTACACATTGAACTGTAAAATAAACCTATTTAATTCAAATTAAAAAACAAAATGCAATCATAAAATATACCTCGCAGGTTAGACACGTTTTAACTTTTATTATTTACCTTGATTCTAGAGGAGGGGAAGGAAAAAGTCCTGATCCCACCGCCCCATGCCACATCCTCGACTATAACGGAAACTGTGGGTCCCCAACAAAAGCACACGGATTGCATAAACCCACGAGAAACTTAAAAAAAACCATGCACATAATACTACTGCGTTTACTACCTTTACTAAATTTTAATGCCATAGGCAAAATCTTATCACACGTCGACTCCAAATTCTCCGAATTTTTTCGCCAAGGAATCGAGTTCGAATTCGAAATGAAATTCGATTTTTAGTTTAGTATATTAATTCCAAATTAAATCGGCACTTCTTCAAATTCGGTGAATTTCAATTTTTTTTGGGCTTGAAAATCGCCAAATGCATTGACACAAGTCATGTTGAACATATTTTAACATAACGATATTAACAATAAAAATGTTAAGATTCATAATAATATTTTTCATTATTATGGTTGAATCACACAAAATGATTTTATATTTATCATAAACATTATTAGTAACTTTATCAATTTTATTATTAATATGGAAAACAAGTTTAGTCATAGTCAATTCAAGTCCATAAAACATGCCAACATCTTTAATTGAGGGCCATAGAATAATTGTTCACACTTAATAAATTTATAAAATTCATTGTTGTCGTCGTGATATGTCAAATGTAAATTGATGACGTTTCAATGTGATGGATATAAATTGATGTTGTATTTTGAGGAACAATAAAACAACATTACAATGCATAAAAAAATATATCCATGTTATAATATGACAAACAAAACCCATCAACTATTGCTATCTTAATATGTTGTATTTTGAGGAACAATAAAAGAACATTACAATGCATAAAAAAAAATCCATGTTGCAATATGACAAACAAAACCTATCAACTATTGTTATCTTGGTCAACCATGACTACACATATTTAAGTAGGTCAACCATGTCCTTCCTTCATCAAACTTGATCAATGATCAACCATAGTCAATCATAGAAACCAAGGTTAACTTCCATGAATTTTGTATAATCATCCTTAGCCATGGACAACAAGCACAATATAAACAACCCTTGTCAACTATTGTCATGTGTTCTACATGGTCAACCATGTTAAAAATGATATAAATATAGTAAAAATGTTTAACCATAGTCATCTATAGTCAAATGTTAACAACCATGTTCACCCATAGTAAAACATAGGTGACTATAGTCAACCATGGTCAAACAAACTCAATAATGGTCAAACATGCTCACCATCATCAAACATGGAAAAAAAGCTCAACATAGTGAACCATGGTTAAACCATCTCAACTATAGTCAACCATAGTCACCATAGCCATACATACATTACCATGGCTTAAGATGGTAAACATGTTCATCCATTATCAATAATAAACGACAAAAGACAGTATGGTTGACAACAGTGTTTTATAACCCGCCCGGGTCACAACCAACCCGGCCGAGTCGTTCCGGGTCGATAGGTTGGT